>WNYA01002627.1:23479-37054 GCA_019512145.1 Engystomops pustulosus | reverse complement strand
AACGTTTCACACAGTCCATGGAGACTAGTAGGGCAGGGTCAGTGCTAACACAGCCGTCAAGAACGTGACCCCTCATGTCCCCTACACCCTTATCATACAAGGTCTAATCCTCCTCTATAACCAATGGGTCCAAAGTTACTCTCCGGCCCTTATCTATAGGTCAGACTCTTACACAAGGGGTGTAACTCTGTGGTAACCTGCTTCCTTTCTGTGAACGAGAATCTGCTTCCCCATGACAACGACCCCCAACACCGCCGGGAAAGGTGTCTCATTTACATACTATCGCTGAGGCGTCTCTAGGTGCAAACTAAGGCCTTGACATTAAAGTGAAACCCTTCATCACATTTTCACATATCCACTCCTGACAGGGTTCCCATGGTCCCCATTAACTAAAAATCAATATGCAAGGAGTCACATCGGGGGATTTAACATTGAATTTTTACAACTGATGGTTTTTTTTTTTTTTAACATTGCAGGAATGGAATGAGGGTGCGACGCCTTCATAATCCTTATTTTTTTTACTGAACGATTTTCTTTTGTGGTTATTTCAATGGCATGGTTCTCTTTAAGGGTTAATGAAAATAGCTAAATCAGCAAAGTCCTGGAGTGAGGGAGAGTAGGCGATGTACAGTGGGCTCCCCATAGTCCTGATCTATTACCACCCCTCCCCCATATTAACCCCATATACCTGCAAACAGGAACCGCCATACAGCTACAGACTGCAGCAATCACACCATCACGTTCTTCACCCTACACATAGAATCGGGCAACCCAATTACTTATGTATTATAAACCATACCCCGAGCTGCACTTCACTATTCCTGCTGCTGGTGCCTTCCTTTGCATACATGACATTACTTATCCTGTACTGATCCTGAGTTACTCCTTATTATCCCCCGAGCTGATCAAGATTCTCTGCTGGTGCAGTCCACTGTGTACCTACATGACATTACTTATCCTTACTGATCCTGAGTTACACTCCTGTATTATACCCCCGACTGTACTCACTATTCTGCTGCTGGTGCATTCACTGTGTATATACATGACTTACTTATCCTGTACTGATCCTAGTTACATCCTGGTATTATACTCCAGATCTCACTCACTATTCCTGCGCTGGTGCAGTCCGTGTACATACATGACATCTTATCTGTCTGAGCCTGAGTGACATCCTGTATTATACTCCAGAGCTGCACTCACTAGTCTCTGCTGTGTGTCGTCACTGTGTACAATACATGACATTCTTATCCTGTACTGATCCTGAGTTACCTCCTGTATTTATACCCAGAGCTGCACTCACTATTCTGCTGCTGGTGCAGATCACTGGGTACATCCATGACATGGACTTATCCGTACTGATCCGAGTTACATCCTGTATTATACCCAGATCTCACTCCTATGCTGCTGCTGGTGCCGTCACTGTGTACTACTGACATTACTTATCCTGTACTGATCCTGATTAGCATCCTGTTTATACCCCAAGAGCTGCAACTCACTATTCCTCTGCTGGTGCAGTCACTGTGTTACTACATACTTATATCTGTACTGATCCTGATTACAATCCTGTATTATACTCCAAAGCTGCAACTCAACTATTCGGCTGCTGGTGCGTCACTGTGTCATACATGACATTACTTAGCCTGTCTGATCCTGAGTTACATCCTATATATACTCCAAGCTGCACTCACTATGCTGCTGCTGGTGCAGTCACTGTGTACTACATGACAAATACTTATCGCTGTACTGATCCTGAGTTACAATCATCCTGTCTTATAACTCCAAGCTGCACTCACTATTTCTGGCTGCTGGTGCAGTCACTGTGACATACGACATTACTTATCCTTACTGATCCTGAGTTAATCCTGTATTATACTCCAAGCTGCACTCACTATTCTGCGCTGGTGCATTCACTTTGTGTTACACACTTACATTACTCATCCTGTACTGATCCGATTACCATCCTGTAATTATACCCCAGAGCTTGCCTCACGATCTGCTAGTTATGTACTCTTCAGCAGAACACGGAGCGCTTCTCTGGAGGCAGATAACAGATGATTAGTCAGTATAGTGTGTCCACAGTGACACGACATGTAAATAATATTGAATTTTTCTCATGAAAATCATTTGACAGCCATGAGTCCAGTTGTTGCAGAGCATGACACCAGTGCGATACTGGGACCATTATAACCTGACCCCCCGTGTACTGGGACGGGTTCGGTGTCATCCCGTATAATCTTACAAAACCTCTGGGGGACTCCTGTAGTAAGTGAACACATACTCCTCCCCTCGATTCAATGTGTAAACTTAGTCACAGGGACGCATCTCGTGATGCCGATATAAGATCTATTAATAGGTCATTTGTAGGGGGACAAATCGCATAGGTAGCAACTCCCCGGACCTGGAGGGACTATCGCCTCTTTACTTGAACTACAAAACTCCCAGAATCCCCTGCTAGACTGGAGAACACTCTAGTAATGCAACCTCATAACCCTGAGCTGAATTCACAATCACCTTCCATCTCAGAGCTGAAATCCCTCTACTTCCTGCCTTCCTCAGTCTATCCAGGGGGATGTGTAGTGTGGACCTCCCATGACAATGGGTGAAAGGTTAACACAGAGGTCACACAACTTAACTGTTTAGTGTTCTGAGATTTTAAGCAGTGATCCAGAGGCCAGGGGTCACCCTGGTGCGACATAAGGTGGTTTACCCTTTACTTCCCAGATTTGTACAGTGCCCTCACACTGCTGTTCTCTGTTCTCTCAGTATCACTGTCCCTGGAGGGATGTGTATCGACCTTTGTGTATGTTGTAGCAGCAGGACTGTGATAGATGCTTCATGATAGTTTGGACACACCACCCCCGATTGTCATAATATACCCAAGGAGAGAGGTAACTAGGCCAATCAGAAGAGAATCGGACCACCGGGACCACCAGGAGTAGGGATCACCTCCGATTAGTAGAGGGTCCCTTCAGGGGGGGCCGTTTGTTTGCTGCCAATTGATGTAATATCATTGCGATTGGGGGGATCCGATTTCTGAACCCCTGTTCTCATAATCATACCCTAACCAATCAGTTAGTCCGGCAATTAAAGGGATCCTACACTTTGTAATAGTTATGGGGGGGGTCTCTATTACCTGGGGGTGGTAACCCTGCAATCACCTCCTCCCCTAAAAATCATCTCTCTCTGTATCACCGACTAGGGGGGGCGTAAAACTGAAAATTTGAGGGGATTTGTCTTAGAACTACTGCCTCCAGGTAGTCTGAAGGGGGTGGGCGTTGCCGGATCACGTGACGTCCCCTCCTGACCCGGCAGTGAGGGGTGAAAAGTGGCATAAAGTCCCTTCACGTACCCCCCCCCATCTTATAGTTGTCCAGAGAACATAGGGTGTATACGAGCACTGACCCCGTACACGAACTCGTTCACCCACCACGTTCCAGGTCTCCGTTCTTTCATCGCCCACATCAGCTCCTTGTTCACACATGATGGCGCGCGGCGGAGAGAAGACACACCAGCATCGCCTGTGGCAGTGACGGCAGCCGCCTCCGGCGGCCTCTATCTATCCGCTTTTTTCCTACACACTGACATACACACAGCGGCCGCTAACAAACAGCCCCGCCCTGCCGCCGCCGGCGCACTGACGTCAAGCGCTGCGTGAGCGCCCCCCCCCCCACGTGACGCCCATCCGCCTGAGGGGGGGGAGGAGAGGGTTACGTCAACCAGCGCTCTGAAGAAGAGGAACTCCCGTCCAATCAGTCACTTCTTTAAGATGGGGGGGGGGCTTTCAGACTTTGTACTTATGGTGGGGGAAATCCTTTTTTTTTTAGTGGTTTTTGCTAACAATGTCAGTCAGCAGAGCAGGGGCTGCTACATGCTCCTCCTGTGATGTCACGTTGCCCTGCTATGACGTCATGAGCGGCCATCACGTGGACCGCTGTCAGCCAATCGCCGCCTTGCCTCTTAAGGCAGTGTGTTATGTCACGTGCTCAATTGTCGATTGTCAGGGGAAGTCGTATTTGAATGTATCGGGTGCTCGATGTCACCTACATTAAGGGGTATAACCTCCAACCACCAACTTGGAGGCGGGAGTAGGGTGGATGTTTCTGCTGAGGAAGATGAGCAATGGGCAACACCCTGTTCCCCTTCTCTTACTCACACCCTAGTGTTTCCCAAACAGCATAATGCCCAATGCCCTCCCGAGTACCCCCCCTCACAGCATGGTCACTTGGAGGATGCGACTTACTTATATCATGGAGGGGACACTATGCTGTGGTGACTTTGATATTTTTAGGTGCGCATTGTGGAGGTGCAGACATCATGTCATTCTGACTTGAGGATAATTTTTCCCTGCAGGACTTGCCATGAAAGGAGAGAGGAAGAAGGACCGGATAAAACCTAAATTCAGACAGGCCGGAGATTTATGTATCTCTGCTACTCAGGGGTGAACCTAAACCCCCTGTTGCTGGAGGTGAGTTACCGAATTGGCGTCCCCGCCTCTGTACCATCTGTTGCGTCCATACAAGGTTCTGTTGTTTATGATCGGGTTGAAGAGGCTTATTAAAAGCGTCAGACCCTGCTGCTCCCTATCACGCTGCCTATGCAAGAGGCCTCAACTCGCCTCATCGCTATTGCACCCCTACGATACTCCCAAATACATATATCGGCCGGCAAATGGGAAATAATTCGGGATACACCCCGGGAAAAACCCAATTCGGTGGCTCTTATATAAATGACCCCCATTTTTTTTTTTTTTGGGTGTATCCATCTGTTTCATCCTTCTCGTTCCTGTGAATGAGGGCTCAATCCCGCTATTAGTCCTTCCCATTAATATGATTGCACGGAGTGGCGGCATTCGGCGGCGCGCTTATCCCAATCCCTCAGGCTAACTGACGCTACTACATCCATATTACAGGATTATTTACGCGAGAAAATCTTTATTTGTTAAGAACTTTGCAGGTTTTTAAATACTGAGACACGAGGATTCACCGCTACGACGCGCGATATACGCAGGGAACACGAGCATGCTCAACGGTTGGGGGGCATGAGAGACCCCTCAATATAGAGGGCCACGGTACAAGGACCCCTAATATATGTACCTGTTTAACAGCACTAAACTATGTGTATTACCCTGTACTGTGAACATCACTCACTGCTGTAATTATCGTCTGTACTGTGCTCACTGTGTGTATTATCTCGTACTGTGACATCCACTGTGTGTATTATCTCTGTCTGTGGACAATCACTGTGTGTATTACTCTGTACTGTGACATCACTGTGCACATTCTTCCATGCAGCTATGACCTCTGGACCCCCCGGTGCTGTGGCGAGGCTCAGTGGTAATTAGGGAAGTATAATGGGGTACATTCTGCGGGGACAAGTCATCTTATGTCTGCTCTCACTCTCTGATTTTTGTGTGTATATCGGCATATTCGCTCCCTTAGCAGGGGAGTCCTGTGCGGTGACCTTGAGGCGTTTCGCTCTCTACAAAGACCTATTGCCGCTGATAGTCGGCGGCGTCGCAGTTCCGGATAATGATGAAGCGCGGCCGCACGTCCCACAGAAACAAACTATTTTTCTTCTTCTCTCTCTGTGACAATATCAAAGGCAGCAGCATAAATCACTTATCTGGCGAGCGGCTGCTCGTGGGAGGACTTGACGGGGTGCACTCCTTATTACTAGACTGCTCCAAAAAAAAGAGCCTTAAGGGCCGGTACAGACATCAGGGAGCTCAATAAGAAGGCAAAAAAATCCCCAAATTCACCAAAAATTCCAGTGTCTGCAGGTTTCCGCCTCGGGTAGTAATTAGTATCCGTCCTGGTTTATGAATCTAAGATCCGATTTATTTAGGGTCCGGGGCTGATTTAGTGGTCTTTTTTCGGGTCGGATCACTTAAAGGTCTGTATTTTTTAGGGGTTGGATCTGATTTATGAGTTTTTGGGTCTGCTAAAAATCTAATGCTGAGGTAGGGACCAGGAGAGTCATCGGGCTGTAAAAAAATGGATTTACATCCGAAATAGTGGGGGTCATTACTAAGGGCCCGATTCGCGTTTTCCCCCGTCGTGTTACCGAATATTTCCAGTTTGCGCCGATTTTTCCTGAATTGCCCGGTTTGGCGCACGCGATCGGATTGTGGCGTCATTGGCTGACCGTGGAAATCGGGGGCGTGGCCGAACGAAAACCCGCCGGATTCGGAAAAACCGCGGCATTAAAAAAAAAAAAATCTGTCCGGGCGCACTTTACCTTCCCCGCACATGGTCGTGACTCCGGCCCGATGACTTTCAGCGCAGCACGCCACCTGTGGACGTGGAGGAACTCCCCTTAGGAATCGCCGGAAAACCCGAATCCACCGCAGAAACGTGAATCCCTGGATCGCGAATGGACCGGGTAGTAAATCTCCCCACTGTCCTTTTTCAAGTGTAATTGGGCGGGTCCTCCCACTGCGTGCCCTAGTTGTCGGGCCTGAAACTGTTCCCTTGCCTGGACCTGCCTAGTAAGCTGTAAAATCAGTTTTTAGCCGAGAGCCAGTAAATAGGGGGTTGTTCAACCCCCTCAATACAGAAGGCTAAGTTGCACCGCATTTGTGAGGACACGCCCCCATCAAGAATATAAATCGCATATGTCACATCCTGCTGCTACTAACAGCATTCAAATAGGTATCGATTATATATTTCTCCAGGGACAATACATATCCGGCTGCATAAGCACAGCAGTTGAGGACACCGCCCCTAGTACAATCCTGAATGGTAAATCCATATCTCACAGTCCTGCTCTACTAACAAACATGTAAAAGTATGATTCACTCTTTCCATGGACCTCCTAACCCTGGTGGCAGAGTCACAGAGCCAGCATGTGAGAGACATGCCTCTACTAGCCTTGCAGAGATACAAATAGTGTAATATAATCTAATAGTCTAAACACCTTAACAGGTATGTATTATAACACATCTCTATCTCACAAGACCATGGCTGCAGAGAGAGCACAAGCAGTGTGAGGATCTTCCATGTACAATCCATAGTTCACATCTGCCGCTTCGAACAATGTAGACAAAGGTCCTGATCACACATCTCCCATAAACAGTGCCTAACACTAGCTGCAGAGAGCACAGAGCACAGCAGTGTGAGGCACATTCCATTACACTTTGAGAAGGGTCGATCAGGAATATAAATCCATATTTCACATTCCGGGCAGCACTTAAAACATAATAGCAACAAAGGTGCATTACCTAATCTCTCCAGAGACTATACCTAACACTGGCTGCTGTTATAACATCAGGGTGAGGACACACCCCCATGAATTAAATACATATATCACAGTCCTGCTGCTACTCACACCATACACATAGGGTCTGATTACCATCCTCTCCAGAAAAATGCAACAACTGGCTCTGCACAGAGCACAGCAGTGTGAGGACACCCCCAATCTTTTGAAGAAGAGACATTCCATGAATATAACATCCATTTTCCACAGTCGCTGCCACTTGCTCTACAATATACCCATTCACATTTCTCCAGGGACTATAACCAACAGTGGCTTCAGAGAAAATAGAGCACACAGTGGTGAGGACACAGCCTAGTGCACTTGGAGAGGCCGCATTTCGTGGCATGATCCGCATCTCCTGGCTACTACTCTTTCTAATGAATGTTAGTTTATTTGGAACCACCAGTATTTTCAGACCCTGATTTGGTCCACTGAATGAATTTAACAGACCCGGATTGGTCCAGCTGAGGATGACAACCCCAATAACATCCTGACTGATTCAGAGAACTACTTTGTACGATTACAATTTTGGATCCCTAGATAGGGGGGGGGGAGCACATTTATGATCAAAACCCGTCGTAGAGAGGGTCACGGAGAGTGGCGGAGGTCGCGGTTTGCTCCGGGACTTTTTTTATCTTCCCCCGATTTTTTATGACTTTACAATTTTTTTTGTTCATTTTTCCTCTTTCGTCGCTGGCTGTGCTCCAATGAGAGGGTGTTAGAATACACCTAATATTCTGAAGCGCCTTTTTGAAATTGCCGATTGCTTTAAAGATCACAGAAAAGTCTTTAGAGAGGGACAAAAAAAAAAAAAGTGGGAAAAAAAAGATTAGAAGAAAAAAAGATGATTTTTTTTTTTGCCATCTCTCTGAGATGTGATGACGTGAGGTTTAACTCAGAAAACTCCAAGAAACTGAAATGAACTTTTTGGGCAATAAAAAAACTTCAAGACAGAATCCATCAAACACTGCAGGCTCAGACAGGATAAATTTAAAGGGGAACACTACTTGAATTGGACCTTCTACACCGCTCCGCACATGTGGGAGGAAGCAACCTGCAGTGGCTGCAACCCAGATTTCCTGAGCACTTTGAATTTCTTTTCTATAGCCCCCCTGTTGCTGAATACAGTCCCATATCTGACCATATAATCCTCTTCACTGTTCAGAGCGTAGGTCTGGGTGGGGGCGTGTGTTATGTTAATCTTCTCTGACAAGTATAAAGATATCAGTAAACACACCCCCTTTTTCTTTTCTCTGCTCTATGATTATCTTCTACTTGTCAGAGAAGATGACCTAAAACATACGCCCCCTCCATCACCTCCTCTCTGACAGTGGAGAGGATTATAAT
Organism: Engystomops pustulosus; assembly: GCA_019512145.1. Taxonomy (NCBI): domain Eukaryota; kingdom Metazoa; phylum Chordata; class Amphibia; order Anura; family Leptodactylidae; genus Engystomops; species Engystomops pustulosus. Next base: position 28,453 of record WNYA01002627.1, on the reverse strand, counting down.
GGTCAGATACTGGGACTGATCTCAGCAACCGTAGGGGCTAGGAAGAAAATTTAAAGTGCCCCTAAATCTGTGTAGGAGCCTCTACAGCATGGCACGTTCCTCTCCACGTGTGTGGGGTGGTGGAAGGTCCACTTTTCAAGAAGTGTTGGATCATGCATCTGGGTCGTTCCAATGATTACGTTAAATTGTGTGGATTTTCCTCTGTAGGCCCCACTGTTTTTGAGAAGTCAGTGATGTTTGTTAAGCACCCAGTATGCTAATTAGGCTGCCTTTTGCCAGGTGGGTGGTCCCAGATTGGAGTAGACACTTCCCACCTGACAGTTGAGAGTATATTGGGTGTTGATAGCTAGAATCTGGTATGTTTCATGGTAATGTCCACATGATGCCAGGACACATGGTTGCCCAAGATATCACACTGCCTCTGCCACCATCTTCTTCCCATAATTCACCCTGGTGCCTTCCCTTTCCTTGGTCTACAACGCATACACACCTGTCTGTCCACATGGCGTAAGACGTTATCCATCAGACCAGTTACTTTCCTCCATAGATGGTCCAGTTTTGGAGAAGCTTTCCGTGGTGGACAGGGGTAATAATGGGCACCGTCCCCATGTGTGTCTTGGCATCTTTCAGTGCTTTTGTGAGATTGGACAGACAGCCTTAGCTCCCCTCGTCAGTGATTGTTGGACACACCCATGACTATGATATCACCAGTTGTCCTTCCTTGGACCATTTTTGGTAAGTACATACCATGGACTCCCCACAAGACCTGTTGTTTTGAAAATGGTTCCACCCAATTCCCCACCTTCAGATTCTTGTGCCTCTTCCTCAAGTTGGCGCCTTATACCTATCCATCATCGCCAGTAAGACCTATTTTTGTCATTTGGTCTGCAGTAGCTTTTAGAAGATGGTCCAAGAAGGTCTACCTTGGATGTGCACACACATCATTCAGTTCTGCATGGTAACAATGCAGTCACATCTCATCTTCTCTTAGGATCATTCTTGGTACTTACCACTTCTTACCACAAGCAACCCTCAAGACCTGCTTTTTTGGAGATCATCTGCCCAAGATGATCATAGGGTTTCTAGATTTGAATCTCCACGGTCCACAGTCTTTCATTGTTATGACGCAGTTGCTTCATCACATCTTGTCCTTCCGTTGACCATTTTTGGTTGGTACTAACCACTAAATACCTGCAACAACCCACAAGACCTTCTCTTCTGTAGACAATCTGACACAGTCGCTAACATCATCGAATGTCTAGTGGTCGGTCCCGACATGCATCGGGTATGTTAATGATACTTGTTCTTCCTTGGACCATTCTTTGTAGGTACTAACCACTACAAATGGCAACCACCCCACAAAACTTCTTTCTTCTTAAGAGGGACCTACCCAGTCATTTTCCTCACCTTGTATAGTTTTTTTTTTTTGACCCCCACAGTCATCATTGAGCATTGGGTGGTAATAACCCAGTCACTTTTCACAACTTGTCCTTCCTTGGACCATTTTTTGGTAGGCACTAACCACTTCTAATAACAGCCAAGCCACTAGATCTACTCCTCTGGAGGTCTCTTGCCATCATGAATTGCCTAGTTTTTGCTTCCCACATATATCATGGAGTCTTTCATGTTCATAACAACTTGTTCTTCAGTGGACCACCACTACTAGTACTAACCACTAAATAATGGATTTACATAATGGACCTTATCTTCTAGAGATGATCTGACCCTGATGTTGCCATCATAGATTGTCCAGTCTGGCATGGCAACTATGCAGTCACGTTTTCACATCTTGTCCTTCCATGGACCATTTTTGGCAGATACTAACCACAATGGGGCAGATTTACTTACCCGGTCCTTCGTCGCTCAGTGGCCCGTCTCTCTGCGTGGATTTCGTTTTCTCGGCCGTGAATTCATTAAGAACTAAGAGCATCGAATGCACTCAAGTTCACCGGCCTATTCCTAGTGACGGGTATTGCAAGCTCGCGACACATTTTTTTTTAAAAATGCTTGGCTTTTTTCCAGAATCCTTCGGGGTTCGTTCGGCCACCTCCCGATTTCCGATCGCGTGCTGCCGCCCGATGTGCCCAATCCGATCCAGTGTCAAAACCCGGGGCCATTCAGGGAAATCGGCCAATCGGAAATATTGGGAACAACGTCGGGAAAACGCGAATCGAGGCCCTTAGTACTGACCGCCCATTATATGGCAACCACCATGTTATTTCCATGAACCATTTATGGTAGGTAGTAACCATGTAATATATGACTACCACCACACAAGATAATGTGACCCACTCATCACCATCATAGATAGTCCAGCCATAGAACACCCCTTCCAAAATGGAACCTTCTCTGATAACTTTCCATTTACGTCTTCACAACATGTTCTTCATGGACCATTGGTGCTAGGTAGTAACCATGTTATATGGAACCCACCCCACAAGCCTGACCTCTAGAGATGGTACGACCCACTTAATAAACAACATAGATCGTCCAACCTTCACACCCCACACGCAACATTGAGCCTTCCGTCATAACTTTCAATTACTTTTCAGTGGTTTCTTTTCCACACCGACATTGATGGTAGGGATTTAGAACTTCACACACAAATTCTACATTGAATCGCCTCTGGATTACTTCTATTACATCTTCACAACAGGTTCTTAGTGGACCATTGGATGTAGGTACTAACCATTTTAAATGGCACCCCACCCCACAACCCTCCTCTTCTGGAGATATTTTGACGCTACATCACCATCATTGATTGTCCACCTTTAGAACCCCCCTTGCAACATTTAGCCTTCTGTGATAACTTTCCATATACTTCTTAGATGTTCTTCCAAGACCATTGATGATAGCGCAGTATTTAGAACGCCCTCACACCCATACATGGACCTTCCTTTATAAATTTCTATTTATTTCCTCACGCTGTTCTTCATGGACCATTGAGTGTAGGTTCTAACCATGTAACATAGAAGATCTGCTCTTCTGGAACATAATATGACCCCTTATAACCATCACAGAACAGACTGTCCGCCTTAGAACCACCCATGCACCATTGAGCCTTCTGTGATAACTTTCCATATCATCTTTAGATGTTCTTCCATAGACCATTGAATGATAGGCGCGTATTAAACCTCAACACCCAACATTGAGCCTTCTGTAAAAATTTCTATTTATGGCCTCACACACACCACAGTTCTTCATGGACAGTGATGGTAGGTCAACCATGTATCATAGAGATCTGCTCTTCTGGACATCTATGACCCACTTATAACACATAATAGATTGTCAGCCTTTAACCACACCTGGCCAACATGAGCCTTCTGTGAGAACTTTCCATTACGTCTTCACAACATGTTCTCATGACTTGATGTAGGTATCCTAGAACCCCACACACATTGAGCCTTCTGCAAGAAAGTTTTCCATGTTATGGTCCTCACACGCAGGTTCTTCCATGGACCATTTATGGTAGGTTCTAAAACCATGTAAATCATAGAAGTCTTCTCTCTGGACATCATAGGACCCCCTTACCCCATAATAGATTGTCCGCCTTAGAACCCCACATGAAACATTGAACCTCCTGTGATAACTTTCCATTTACAGCTCACAACATGTTCTTCATGGACCATTTATTGTAGGTACTAACGCATGGTATATGGCACCCACTCCACAAGAACCTGTTGTTCCGTAGATATCGGGCAGATTTACTTACCCGTTCCATTTCGCGCATCCAGCGATCGCGTTTCTCTGCTGTGGATTCGGGTGTGGATCGTCGGGCGGGATTCAAATGGCGTTCCCCCACGTCCACCAGGGTCGTGCGCGCTGAATCCAGCTTGACGCTGCTCAGAGTTCACGTCCATATTGCTTGGAGCAGTAAGTGCAGCGTCCCACCACTTTTTTTATTTAATATGCGGCAGGTTTTCGATCCTTCGGGTTCCGTTCGGGCCAGCTCCCCGATTTCCTCGCGTGCATGCCCGCACGATGCGCCACAATCCGTCCGTGCGCTAAAAAACCGGGGCGCATTACAGGGAAAATGGGCGCAAATCGGAAATATAATGGAACACGCCGTCGGGAAACGCGAATCGGGATCCTGTACGTAAATACCCCCAATTTGACCCACACATCACATCTTGGAAATTGTCCATTGTCGACCATAAAAGGTCTTTGCTCTCTCAGATGCGTTCGCTTCCATCTCCTCCGCCGCTTCGAGTGACTGCTCACTGCTCCTCATCCGTCTCATTGTTAGGAGACCATCCTCCTTATTCACTCCCCCCTTTCAATGGGACATTGTTTACGTCGCTTTGTCGTGTCCGTTTTCCCGATCCCTAATTTTCGATATCCCATTGATATAATTCTTGGTACGAGAGGAATGCGAGTTAAATAGAAGCTAAAGAAAACACAGCGGCGCCTGTCCTTGAGACGGATGAGCGCCATTCACTGCCGCCGAAAGCCACCGCACGACCCGGACAGACGCATTCCTCTCTTTCATTTGAAGTTACATTAGTTCTTAAAGGGATTTGTTGGCAGGTTTCACTATCCAGATTAGGTATTGGCCCTGGAGAGAGATCTCCCTTTTGGTGTGTTGTTATTACAGTCAGGACTGTGAAAGTATTTAGATTCCAGGGTTTTACTGCGGGCCTGTCCTCACACTGCTGTGCTCTGTACTCTACTGCCAATGTTAGTTGTTATACCTTTTGTGCAAGCTGTTAGTAGCAGCAGGACTGTGAAATATAGATCTATATTTTAAGATTGTAATGGTGTGTGTCCTCACACTGCTGTGCTCTCTACCACCAGTGTTAAGTATTGTCCCTGGATAGCTGTGTAATTATACCTTTGTGTATGTTGTTAGTAGCAGCAGGACTGTGAAATATGGATTAGATTCCGGCTGTTGGGGGCCTGTCATAACTGCTGTGGCTCTTTAATCTCTTGCCCACGTTTAGTTGTTCAACTTTTTGTGCATATGCTGTTAGTACA
>WNYA01002627.1:0-23415 GCA_019512145.1 Engystomops pustulosus | reverse complement strand
AGCAGGACTGTGAAATATGGTTATATTCCATGGTTGTACCTCTCTGCATTGAATCCCATGTCCCTTCCCCTGTAGTATTCATGCCAGCTGCAGTTTTAACTTAGAGGAGTGCTGGTCACCTAAACTGTGCAGGGAGCACAGCAGTGTGAGGGCACAATCCCTTTTATAATCCTGGAATATTAATGCTTTTTCACAGTCCTGCTGCACTACAACATACCAAAAGTTTGATAACACTACCAGGGCTTATATCTAGCACAAGTCTACAGCTCAATACAGAGACTCAAGGACCACAGCAGGGTGAGGACATGTCCAAAGCCAACTTGGAGAAGAACCAATCCTGGAATATGAATCCATATTTCAGAGTGCACATACACAAACTATAATACATCATATGCAGGGACAATAGCTAACACGGCTGCAGAGAGCACAGCAGTGTGAGGACACACCCCCACTACAGTTCTGAAAAATAAATCTATCACATTCACAGTCCTGAGCTACCAACAACATACATAAAGGTCTGATTACACTCTCTACGGGACAATACATACTGGCTGCAGTCTGTATGGTGAGAGCTGCTGATGGGTTCCCTGTGATGATCATAGAAGTTGATTCTTCCTGTGAAGGCCCAGTCACCGTGGGATCGAGGGGATGATCAATTCTTTTGATTGTGGTATAAACCCTTACATAAACGGGGTTATAGCTCCTCATCTGAACATGTTACATGTACTTGTCCCCGGAAATTCACCCATGATCCGTGTGATGACTCAGACTCCGAACAATGGATTTCAAATGAATTTTCTTTGTTTCATACAAAAGGTGCAGTCATAGGCACGAGTCCTGCTCGCCGCCATCACTCATCATGATATGTACGGCGACGCTGTTGTCTACTGAATGTCCTATTCACTACTGGGTAGATGATGGGGCTCATTTACTACCCCTCCACGGAGTTCACCGAAAGTGCTTGTCCGTGCATAATGCGCTGTGCGGGAGTCACTAAGTATCGTGTGCCCGATATCCTGGATGTTCGCTTCCCCGCTCAGTCCCAGGAGTTCACCTTCTTCTTCCTGGTGCATGTAAGTGCATTGTTCGTGTATAATGCGCTGTGCGGGGAGTCCCTAAGATCGTGTGCCCGATATCCTGCATGTGTCGCTCTCCGCTCAGTCCCCGGAGTTCACCTTCTTCTTCCTGGTGCATGTAAGTGCTTTGTCCGTGTATATGCGCTGTGCGTGGAGTCACTAAGATCGGTGCCCGATACCGCATGTGTTTTCCCTGCTCGGTCCCAGGAGTTTCACCTTCTTCTTCCTGGTGCTGGAAGTGCTTGTCCTGTATAATGTGCTGTGCGGGGAGCCACTAAATCGTGCACCCGATATCCTGCATGTTGTCGTTTCCTGCTCAGGTCCCAGGAGTTCACCTTCTTCCTGGTGCATGTAATGCATTTGTTCGTGTATAATGCGCTGTCAGGGAGTCACTAAATCCTGCGCCTGATATCTGCTGTGTCGTTTCCCTGCTCAGGTCCCAGAGTTCACCACCTTCTTCTTCCTGGTGCATGTAAGTGCATTGTCCGTGTATAATGTGCTGTGCGGGGAGCCACTAAGATCGTGCACCCGATATCCTGCATGTGTCGTTTCCCTGCTCAGGTCCCAGGAGTTCTCCTTCTTCCTGGTGCATGTAAGTGCATTGTTTGTGTATAATGCGCTGTGCTGGGAGTCACTAAGATTGTGCCGCCTATATCCTGCATGTGTCGTTTCCTCCCTGCTCAGGTCCAGGATTTCTCTCTTCCTGGTGCATTAAGTGCATTGTTTTGTGTATGAATGCGCTGTGCTGGGAGTCCATAAGATTGTGCGCCTGATATCCTGCATGGTGTCGCACCTCCCACCCGCTCAGGTCCCTGGAGTTCACCTTCTTCTTCTGGTGCAGGTAAGTGCATAGTGTAATGGAAAACCAAAATGGAGTCGAAGATACAAACATGGCTGCTCTTGAGATAAAAGACAGTTCATGTAACTTATTTCAACTGGGAATGAACCCAAATCAACATATTTGTGATCCTCATTATATTGACATTTTTATTCTCATTAAGTTTTGACATATTCTTATCCTTATTGGAATTCGAGGAAAGGGGGAGCTGGCACTACCTGTGGGATCCAGTAGTCCTTTGCATATTTACATACACAACTGCTGGATGCGCCTCAACTTTTGGGTGCGCGATCATCTCTGGGATGCTTCTGAATAAAACGTGCCACTTTCATGGACACATACCATTAGGAGAATAATAGAAAGACATATGCATACATAGTTTTTCATATAGTTTGTGTGACGCACAGACATGGGTATAAAACTTTCCGTACTAATCCACTAGCGTAGGGTTTGAGAGAATTGAGAGCTACTAGTGACTGATCTATACTGCTTGGGTACTTGTGGGACGCCTCAAGACCTGATGTTACTTGTCATTCTACTCTTTGATAGTCCGTGAAGACCCCGACCTCCGGAAGGTCATCATGAGGCTGGACAGAGTGTTAAGTTGATAAGCCCGTGAAGATTTTGTGTGCCGGAGCTCATCAACTTGAAAGTTGACAGTGGTGTGAGTATAATCTTTTGATATTTACCATCTTTATACTTTTGTATTACAATACCCCTTTTAAATATTGTTGACTGTGTAGTTTTTCTATTCTATAACACGAAATCCAAGAACCTGTCACTCTTGTAATACATTTTTTAGGCAAAATTCTGTCACATCCAGTACTCGCGAGCTGGTACAAAGCCACATGTTTCTCCTTCATTCTCCTAGAATCTCTCTCCCCACTTCTCTTGCTCCTCGACTTAGGTTGTTCTCGGACCACTGGGGCTTATAGGGCTCGCAATAATCCCACAATGCACCAGCACAAGACATCCGATATGATTATCGGGATCCAACCTAATGGAATAGAAATTACTCACGTTTAGTACACTTTATTGGCTGGGGTGCACTGATACGGATTGCACCAGGTGCCATGGAACCAGCACATTATCAGTCCCTTTTGCAATTACTTCAGCCGTGGTGGGAGACCTTGGGAAGGTTTTACACATACTTTGCTCCATCTGAGTGTCCAAAACCTCCAGACCTTATACAATCAGGAGTTTAGAGCCTCTCCTTTAGCTAGGGTGATTTTGTTATGACAAACTAGCATTGTGCTATCTTTCTCTCCTCCTAAATCCCAATGCTTCTATCTCATTTTTACAATGAATCAAACTAATTTCACATCCTCCGTAACAACATCATACCTCATTACTACCTGCACACCTACGTAACTCAGCTGGATTGTCCCAGGATTATATCTTAGTTCCCCCTGGATCTGTATTTACTTCACATGGATTGTTTTTGTAGCTCTAGGGATTTCAACAAGTTTCATGTTTAATTTTCCCTATCACAACTGGATTAACTTTCCAAATTTTACTTCAAAAGAAAACGTCTGTCATGCAGCTGCAACTGTCATCCAATTTAAATATCTATATCTAATTATATCAGGGACTGGGACTAGAACAATAACAATACTACAATAAACATTATACTGTTTGCAGGAATATTCCCTATTTTTTAGCCAATTTTACTAAGTGCATATAACTTTCCTGATACCAAGCCCCGTAATATGTCCCTGCACGTCCCCGTCCTGAATGTCAGAGGAGGATGAACTCTGCCGCGATTAACGTGCGGCCGATTTCCTGCATGTGTTTGCTTCCCCTCAGGTCCCGTTGTCACCTTCTTCTTCCTAGTGCATGTACGTGCATTGTCCGTGTATAATGTCTGTCGGGGAGTCACTAAGATCCATGCGCCAGATATCCTGCATGTGTCGCTTCCCGCTCAGGTCCCCGGAGTTTCACCTTCTTCTTCCTGGTGCATGTAACGTGAATTGTCCTGTATAATGCACTGTGCAGGGTCACTAAGATCGTGCGCCCGATATCCTGCATGTGTCGCTTCCCCGCTCAGGTCCCCGGAGTTTTCACCTTCTTCTCTGTTGGCATGTAAGTGCTTTGCCGTGTATAATGCGCTGTGCAGGGTCACTAGAGATCCTGTCACCTGATATCCGCATGTGTCGCTTTCCGCTCGATCCCCGGAGTTCACCTTCTTCTTCCTGTGCATGTAGTGCATTGTCCGTGTATAATGCGCTGTGCGGGGAGTCGTAAGATCTTGCTACCGATATCCTGCATGTGCTTCCTCCTCTGCTCAGGTCCCCGGAGTTACCTTCTTCCTGGTGCATGTAAGTGCATTGTCCTGTATATGCCTCTGTGCGGGGGTCACTAAGGATCGTGCGTGTATCCGATATCCTGCATGTGTCGCTTCCCGCTCAGGTCCCCGGAGTTCACCTTTCTTCTTCCTGGTGCATGTAGCATTGTCGTATAACCTGTATGCGGGGAGTCCTAGATCTGCACCCATATCCTGCATGTGTCCTGTCCCGCTCAGTTCCCCGAGTTCCCCTTCTTCTTCCTGGTGCATGTAAGTGCATGTGTCCGTATAATGCGTGTGCGGGAGTCACTAGATCTGCGGCCCGATATCCGTGCATGTGTCCCTCCCCGCTCAGTCCCTGGAGTTCACCTTCTTCTCTCCTGGTGCATGTAAGTGCATTGTCCGTGTATAATGGCTGTGCGGGAGTCACTAAGATCGTGCACCGATTCCTGCAGTGTCGCTTCCCCGCTCAGGTCCCCGAGTTCACCTTCTTCTTCCGGGTGCATGTAAGTGCATTGTCCCGTGTATAATGCGCTGTGCGGGGATACTAAGATCTGCGTCCGATATCCTGCATGTGTCGCTTCCCCGCTCAGGTCCCTGAGTTCACCTTCTCTCTTCCTGGTGCGATGTAAGTGTATGTCCGTGTATATGCGCTGTGCGGGGATTACTAAGATCGTGGTCCGATATCCTGCATGTGTCGCTTCCCTGCTCGGTCCCGGAGTTCACCTTCTTCTTCCTGGTGCATGTGTCACTTCCCCCCGATACTGCAGGTCCCCGAGTTTCACCTTCTTCTTCCGGTGCATGTAAGTGCTTGTCCCTGTATAATGCGCTGTGCGGGAGTCATAAGATCCTCGCGCGATATCCTGCATGTGTCCTTCTCCCGCTCAGGTCCCGGAGTTCACCTTCTTCTTCCTGGTGCATGTAAGTGCATTGTCCGTTTAAATGGCTGTGCGGGAGTCACTAAGATCGGCGCCCGATATCCTTCCTGCTGTTCTTCCCCCCGCTCAGGTCCCCGGAGTTCACCTTCTTCTTCCTGGTGCATGTAAGTGCATTGTCCGTGTATAATGCCTGTGCGGGGAGTCACAAAGATCTGCCCCCCCGATATCCTGCAGGTGTCGCTTCCCCTCTGGTCCCTGGATTCACCTTCTTCTCCTCCGTGCAGGTAGTGCATTGTCCCGTGTAATAAGCGCTGTGCGGGGAGTCCTAAGTACCTGCGCCGATATCCTGGCTTGTCGCTTCCCCGCTCAGGTCCCTGAGTTCACCTTCTTCTTCCTGGTGCATGAGGCATTGTCGTGTATAATGCGCTGTGACGGGAGTCACTAAGATCTGCGCCCCGATATCTGCATGTGTCGACTTCCGCGCTCAGGTCCCCGAGTTCACCTTCTCTTCCTGGTGCATGTAAGTGCATGTCCGTGTATAATGCGCTGGGCGGGGAGTCACTAGATCGTGCGCCGGATATCCTGCATGTGTCACTTCCCTCGCTCAGGTCCCGGAGTTCACCTTCTTCTTTCCGGTCATGTAGTGCATTCTTGCAAACAAATTAATGTTAAAATCTGCCTTAGTCGAATCCATTGGATCATCTGACGGCCGGCCTCCCTGTTGCATGAAGCCGGCACCTATGCGCCAAAATCCAATCGTGTGCGACACAATCCCCGGCGAGCCCAATGTCGGAAAACCCAAAGAAAATGCGTCCTTAGCAGCAGGACTGTGAAATATGGATTTATATTCCATGGTTGTACCTCTCTGCATTGAATCCAATGTCCCTTCCCCTGTAGTATTCAATGCCAGCTGCAGTTTTAACTTAGAGGAGTGCTGGTCACCTAAACTGTGCAGGGAGCACAGCAGTGTGAGGGCACAATCCCATTTTATAATCCTGGAATATTAATGCATTTTTCACAGTCCTGCTGCCACTAACAACATACACAAAAGTTTGATAACACTATCCAGGGCTTATATCTAGCACAGTCTACAGCTCAATACAGAGAGCTAAGGACACAGCAGGGTGAGGACATGTCCACAGCCAACTTGGAGAAGATACAATCCTGGAATATGAATCCATATTTCAGAGTGCACATACACAAAGCTATACACATCTATGCAGGGACAATAGCTAACACCGGCTGCAGAGAGCACAGCAGTGTGAGGACACAACCCCCACTACAGTTCTGAAAAATAAATCCATATTTCACAGTCCTGCAGCTACCAACAACATACATAAAGGTCTGATTACACATCTCTACAGGGACAATACGTAGCACTGGCTGCAGTCTGTATGGTGAGAGCTGCTGATTGGTTCCCTGTGATGATAATAGAAGTTGATTCTTCCGGTGAAGGCCTCAGTCACCGTAGGGATCGAGGGGATGATCAGATTCTTTGATTGTGGTATAAAACACTTACATACGGGGTTATAGCTCCTCATCTGGAACATGTTACATGGACTTGTCCCCGGAAATTCACCGCATGATCCGTGTGATGACTCAGACTCCGGAACAAATGGAATTTCAAATGAATTTTCTTTGTTTCATACAAAAGGTCAGTCATAGGCACGAGTCCTGCTCGCCGCCATCACTCATCATGATATGTAGCGCGACGCTGTGTCTACATGAAGTCCTATTCACTACTGGGTAGATGATGGGGCTCATTTACTTACCCCTCCACGGAGTTCACCGAAAGTGCGTTGTCCGTGCATAATGCGCTGTGCGGGGAGTCACTAAGATCGTGTGCCCGATATCCTGGATGTGTCGCTTCCCCGCTCAGGTCCCAGGAGTTCACCTTCTTCTTCCTGGTGCATGTAAGTGCATTGTTCGTGTATAATGCGCTGTGCGGGGAGTCACTAAGATCGTGTGCCCGATATCCTGCATGTGTCGCGTCTCCGCTCAGGTCCCCGGAGTTCACCTTCTTCTTCCGGTGCATGTAAGTGCCTTGTCCGTGTATAATGCGCTGTGCGGGAGTCACTAAGATCGTGCCCGTACCGCATGTGGCCTTTCTCCTGCTCGGTCCCGGAGTTCCCTTCTTCTTCCTGGTGCATGAAGTGCTTGTCCGTGTATAATGCGCTGTGCGGGGAGCCACTAAGATCGTGTCCCCGATATCCTGCATGTTCGTTTCCTGCTCAGGTCCAGGAGTTCACCTTCTTCCTGGGGCATGTAATGTGCATTGTCGTGTATAATGCGCTGTTCGGGAGTCACTAAGATCGTGCGCCTGATATCCTGCTGTGTCGTTTCCCTGCTCAGGTCCCGATTCACCACTTCTTCTTCCTGGTGCTGTAAGTGCATTGCCGTGTATAATGCGGCTGTGCGGGAGTCACTAAGATCGTGCCCCGATATCCTGGCATTGTCGTACTTCCCTGCTCAGGTCCCAGATTCCCTCTTCCTGGTGCATGTAGGTGGCATGTTTGTATAATGCGCTGTGCTGGGAGTCACTAAGATGTGCCCCTAATCCTGCATGTGTCGTTTCCCCCGCTCAGGTCCCGGATTTCTTCTTCCTGTGCATTAAGTGCATTGTCTGGTATAATGCGCTGTGCGGGAGTCACTAAGATTGTGCGCCGATATCCTGCATGTGTCGACCCCCCGCTCAGGTCCCTGGAGTTCACCTTCTTCTTCCTGTGCAGTAAGTGCATGTGTTGCCGAAAACCAAAATGGAGTCGAAGATACAAACATGGCTGCTCTTGAGAAAAAGACATTTCAATGTAACCTATTTCAACTGGGAATGACCCAAATCAACATATTTGGATCCTCCTTATATTTGACATTTTTATTCTCATTAAGTTTGGACATTTCTTATCCTTATTGGGAATAATACGGAGGGGAAAAGAGGAAGGAGAAGGGGGAAAGAGGAGGACAGACTAGGCAGGGCGAGAGCTACGCGATGGCAGTAAGGGGGGGGAGATCCAGTAGTCCTTCTGCATATTTAGGCATTACACAACCTGCTGGGATGCGCCTAACTTTTGGGTGCGCGCATCTCATCTCCTGGGATGCTTCCTGCCAATAAAACGTGCCACTTTCATTGGACACATACCATTAGGAAGAATAATAGAAAGACATATGCATACATAGGTTTTTTACAATAGTTTGGTGACGCACAGACATGGGTATAAAACTTTCCGTACTAATCCACCTAGCTGTAGGGCTTTGAGAGAATTGAGAGCTAACTAGTACTGATTCTATCACTGCTTTGGGTACTTGTGGGACGCCTCAAGACCTGATGTTTACTTTCATTCTAGCTTCTTTTGATAGTCCGTGAAGACCCCGACCTTCCGGAAGGTCATCATGAGGCTGGACAGAGTGTTAAGTTGACTAAGCCCGTGAAGATTTTGTGTGCCGGAGCTCATCAACTTAAAGTTGACAGTGGTGTGAGTATAAATCTTTTGATATTTACCAACCTCTTTAGATACTTTTGTATTACAATACCCCTTTTAAATATTGTTTGACTGTGTAGTTTTTCTTATTCTATAACACGAAATCCAAGAACCTGTCACCGTTGTAATACATTTTTTAGGCAAATTCTGTCACATGCCGTACTCGCGAGCTGGGTACAAAGCCCACATGTTTCTCCTTCATTCTCCCTAGAATCTCTCTCCCCACTTCTCTTGCTCTCGACTTAGGTTGTTCTCGGACCACTGTGGGCTTATAGGGCTCGCAATAATCCCACAATGCACCAGCACAAGACATATCCGATTATGATTATCGGGATCCAACTAATCGGATATAGAAATTACTCACGTTTAGTACACTTTATTGGCTGGGGTGCACTGATACGGAGTTGCACCAGGTGCCATGGGAACCAGCACATTATAGTCCCTTTTGCAATTACTTCAGTCCGTGGTGGGAGTACCTTGGGAAGGTTTTACACATCTTTGCTCATCTGAGTGTCCAAAAAAAACCTCCAGGACCTTATACAATCAGGAGTTTATGAGCCCTCCTTTAGGCTAGGGTGAGTTTTGTTATACAATACTAGCATTGTGCTTCTTCTCTCTCCTCCTAAAGGTCCCAATGCTTCTATCTCATTTTTACATCGAATCAACTAATTTTCATCATCACCCCGTAACACATCATACCTCATTACTACCTGCACCCTACTAACTCAGCTGGATTGTCCCAGGATTATATCTTTAGTTCCCCCTGGATCTGTATTTACTTCCATGATTGTTTTGTACTCTAGGGATTTCAACAAGTTTCATGTTTAATTTTCCTACACAACTGGATTAACTTTCCAATTTTACTTCAAAAGAAAACGTCTGTCATGCAGCTGCAACTGTGCATCCAATTTACAATATCTATATCTAATCTATATCAGGCTGGGACTAGAACAAGTAACAATACTGAGCATACAACATTATACTGTTTGGCAGGAATATTCCCTATTTTTTAGCCATATTTTACTCAAGTGCATATAACTTTCCTGATACGCAAGCCCCGTAATATCGTGTATAATGTCCTGTGCCGCGATTCACTAAGATCGTGCGCCCGATTTCCTGCATGTGTCGCTTCCGCGCTCAGGTCCCCGGAGTTCACCTTCTTCTTCCTGGTGCATGTAAGTGCATTGTCTAGCAACACAATTTAGAAGTTAAATCCCGCGCTCAGTCCGAATCAGTCGGATCGTCCAACGGCCACGCCCCCAATTTGTGTCGCATGGAAGCAGCGCAGCTGCCCCAAAAACAATTGCATGCGACACAATCCCAGCGCAGACACTTGTTAAATACCTGTCAAAGCCACGCAAAACCCGGAAAAGACAAACAGTCCGACGAAAGTTCAATCCGCGACCCTTAGTAAATAAGCCCCATTGTGATGAAGGAAGAACGAAACTAAGAGTCAGCAGATGTATAAGCAAAGGCTTGTTCCAATTTTGGCATAAATCCCTAAATAATATTTGTGGACTGGTCTAGAGTTGTAGTTCCTAATCAAAACTGAAAATCCGAACTCCCACAAAAGTTTAAACACGGATGGGAAAATCCTTGGAAACATTTCCTTTAAAAGTTATAACCTAACAAAACTTGATCATTGACCTGATCTGTGCTAAATCCGTCTTGGTTTCCCAAAGCAAACTGATCTGATCACTAAAGTATCAACTTCGGTAAATGTCTACGATGAAGGGAGGGAGGAGGAGGAGTCTAGTGATAGATACATACGTATACATGTCTCATACTTGCACCTATATAACTCGTTGTATTCATCTTCTCGGCAGTTCCTTGGAGCTTCACCAATGCTCCCTGAAGGTGATGGAGCCAGAAGGAAGTCCGGCCCGCAGCCTGCTGAGGTTAATGGGCGACCAGGGATGTACAGCAAGGGAACTGGCTGATTTTTTGCAAAGCATTGGGCAGTCCAACGCCATCCAGATCCTGAGTCCTCCGGGTGAGTGATACAAATTCTTTAAAAAAAAAACAATTGACCTTGATATGAATAATAAAAGTAACCATAATATATAGAGGTAGTACTTCTCACCATGGTATAATAGTATCTAGTACTTCTCACCATGGTATAATAGTATCTAGTACTTACAAAATATGTACAAAGCTGCAACCGAGAAGATGGTTTTAGAAAGAGGAGAGAGAGACGGAAAAAAAAATCTGTGAAAAAAAAATGTATATTTTTAGTTGGTGATTATGGTTGGTATTATGTGAGGGGTTACAATAGCCAAAGCCAAAAAAAAAAAAAAAACTCAAATTTTTAAAACTTATACATTCTGAAAAATATTACCAAAAATTTTAAATTTTTGCATTTTTTCAATGGTGGTTAAACAGGACGGAATATAGACGTATATAGTAATATATTAGAACCGGATATTGAGTAGTTCATGGAAAATTACCATTGCCACTGGTGCTGATATCTGTTATTGCAGGAGGTACACCGTAGGTTTCCTTTTATTATTATTTTTTCATTAAAAAGGGCAAAGAGGATATTTGACTTAGGGCTAGTATCTAGTAGTACAGGCTGTTCCCCACAGATTCGGAAGAAGAAAAACATTGCTCCATGCCGGCTAGTGATTAAGCACAATGGGTTATATTTGTATTTTTAAAACTTTTATTGGCACACCATAGTGACCAATCAATTCCCAACTTGCAGAAGTAAGAATGAGGATTCATTGGTTGCTTTTGGCAACTCCTCTTTTTAGTCATCAGGAGTTATTATGCCCACATAAACTTACATGGGAAACACTCATTTACTTGAGGAGGAGGGTGGTGAAAAACTTCTATTTTTACAAGTTTTATGGACACATAAGTCTCAACTTTTTTAATACCTCAAAATGCCATATCCTTGGATGGAAAGACTAGTAATATCTATGCCCACTCCTTGTCATGTAGAGAGATGCACTCGACCTAACCTAGGCGTATGTCCATGAAGCTGCAGGTAGGTCCTGTATCAAAAACGATGTACAGCCTGCACTGGGAAGATATCAGGAAATCTACTACCAGGATGCAAGGATTATAAACAAAGCCCACTTGACATACTGTGTGCGCCCCCTCTGGCAGAGATTTGCTCTTCTGGGTTAGATTGTATGCCTTTGTGTTACGCAAAAAGAGGTTATAAAAAAATTAGCAGATGAGCCTTTGGGGCTCCAAAGCTCATTTGACATATATGGAGTTCTGGAGCCCCTGCACGATCATTTGTTATAATGTGTGAACCTTTTTATTGTAAAAACAAGGCCTACGAAACAAAAAAGAAAAAGCAAGCGAGAACTGCCGAGGGGGGAACTACATATATGTAAGTGCGCTTTAGTTTACAATCCTCATCCTGGTGGTAGATTTCCCTTTATAAATGCTCCTCGTTTAGTTCAGTCACTAAAACCTAGCTTAAATTGCAGTGGCCCGTGTGCCATCACTAAAACTGTTGATGATGTTGGGCTTCACCATTTTTGGGGGTTGTACTTCGGATGACATTAACGGGAACACGACCCTACCAAACAAAAATGGTGGTTGCAACTGCAGTAATCTAATGCCACTAGGCGACTTTCCCAGCTTCAGTTAATAGCCACAGTTGGGGTCGGGGTTGTGTAACGAAGAGGTTTTAAATTTTAAATTCAGAATTTTAACTACTGTCATTGGTGTGCCTTTACTGTGTTTTAAGGTGTTTGATACCCACACATTGGTTCCCCCATTGTAGTAGCTGTTACTCCATGGCACAGATTTATGATTGTACTCAATGTAGAACGTATTATTAAAAATCCCATTTTAGTTAGTATGATGAAGGAACATTTATTGAATAATGAGTCCCTTTAAGAGGCCTTTCCCAAGTTCACAGACCCAATTCTTGCTCCTTAAAGTGTGTTATTTCAGCACTCAATTGCCCTAGGACTCTCTGCCTCCCCTGACCGTGTGGGCAGTGCCGGGGCTAATCTGCTTCATTCCAGACCACCCAATAAAAACAGAGGGCCTCGTTGGGCTTTAGTGCCTTGCACTCAATGGGGGGGGGGGGGGGAACTTGCCAAGACTGGGTTTACACATGACAGGCTGATACTCACACCTTGATGCACAGTGCATCCGATATATACTTAGAGGTTCCCCTAACTGAATTCTATTGGCGGTCTTGGGTGGCATATAATTCTGCTATAGCCTGTACCAGGTAGCCTGCAAACCCTACCCCAACGCTGCCTTCCTTCCCACTTGAGACTTGCACTTTTTCATGAGATTGATGCCAGAAAACTGGCATAGAAGACATGATAAATGTCCCCGATATTACTTCAGGGCTCTCTACAATTAGGGCGCAGCGCCAGGCTGTGTGATACACCCGAGACACGTAAATGACACTAGAGTCGCCCAATTAGGCTCTTAGTGTCTGCACTCAATATGATCTTAGGCTCTTAGTTGGATGATGTTACTGTCTGATCCATCCATTGACCACCCACTGACGCTAGAGAACCCAATTAGCCATATTGGGGAAGTAGATATTACTAATGTTAGAAACAGAGACTACAGGAAACAATTCAACAATTCCTTGGATTGAACTTATTAAGGGCGGGAAGAGCTGCATCTGGTGGATGTAGGGAAAGGTCTTCTTCTTAAGGGGTTGATCACATTGACTCATTGGCTTCCATGGGGTCATTTGTTTTGATGGTGCTGGATTTAACTGATCCATGTACTAGTAAATATAAAACCTTGACCAATGCAAGCAGTTCCCAAGTTACGTACAGATAGGTCCATAGGTTGTTGAAGTTGGAATTGTATGTAAGTCGGAACTGTATAATTTACAATTGTAGTTCCAGACAAAATTATTTTTTGCCCCGGTGACAACCAAGGATTATATTAAGATCATTACAGACACTTACAGTGATCATTGCAGTCTGGGACTATAGTGAAGCATCCAAAGAGCTTTACCAGAGGGTCACAGTGGGTAGCGAGCTCCGTCTTTAACTGGGTCGTCTGTAAGCAGGTGTCCTTAGTAGGGGACTGCCTTAGTATAAAAAGAGCCAAAGTACATAAAGTAACTAAAGATTTTTTTTACTGTTGATTTTTATGCATTGTTTAATAAATATCAAATAACTAATTTCCGAATAAAAACCTTCCACATCAGAGCCATTGGACCCAAAGGGAAGAGAAGCTTCAACCCGAGTTGTCTATTTATACTGGTCCACGTGATCCCGGGGGCTTGTGATAGTGATTCGAAGTTTGACTGAACAATAAATAATTAACATTCTTGTGTAGTCGTTGAATTCAGTATTCATAATGTATGTGGCCGAAAAAAAAAGCTCTTAAGGATTTTTTTTTTTCATAAAGGGTAAGTAGGGAAAAAAAGCAATGATTATATAGGCCAGAAGTCCTTAGTCACTATTGTGTTGGAGATATTCAGGCATTAGTCTGTTTTCAGATTGAAACGCTCTGCAGATGTACGTGCACAATTGTGCATGCAAATTATATGAAGCCATATGAAAAGCGGAGGCAATATCTCCAGAGGACGTCCGGCGAATCGAGATACGGATAAACAAACATCCCGCATTTCGTATTAACCCATTGGCTGTTCCGAAATCTGATTTGTATCTTTCAACATATATACAAAAAATAAATTCTGCTTTTTGGTCCTGCTAAACCTGTGATACCTAATTTACTGTGCAATTTATCTAATGTATTCAGTGTTACAAATTATTCTCCACCACCATTCCCGCAAACCTTTTTCTGGGATAGTTGATGCCGCTTTTTTTTATACTCTGGGTAGTTACGGCGCAGAGGGAAAACTGGATTTGCACTTGTACGTTATAATGTTGCGATTCCTTGAAATTGAGTTATATGGGTGTATATTTTTGGGGATTGCAGTGAAAGAAACAACGAAAAATGAATAAGCAAAGTAAGTGAATGAAAAAAAAAAACATAATAAAAATGAAAAATAAAAATATACAACAAATAATCAAAAATAAAATAAAATAAGAAGCAAAAAAAACAAAATACGAATCGGCACAAAGAAGCTTTTTGTGTTTTTCTGGGCTAACAGTGATTTAATTCCTGAATGATTAACGGGAAACTCGTATTGTGTGACTTTCAATAGTAACTACTAATTATTAGTTGCATGACAATGGGATGGAAGTTGTGTTGCTGGGGTCTACTAATTTTGTATATTTTGCGTTGCTATTAATGCCGCTCCATATACCTTACTGGCTCTTTTTGAAATTAGCTTAATGGCACTCTGCGAAATGGACTGCCTACTGCGAGTGAACGCGCGCTCGCTAAGATGGGGAACGTCCTACTGGGAAGCACTGATTTGGCACAAACGTGAAAGCTTCAGCATTAATTACCTGTGTATCAGATGGATCAAATAATAAATTAAAAGCAGTTGCAGAAAAAGAAGCTGGTAAAAAAAAAAAAATTAAAAAAAAAATCTAAAATGTTATTTAAAATGTTGAGCAAACGTCACTCTCCAAAACCATTATGTAACAAATTATCACCAAAAATAAATTCATGCATTTTTAAGTTAAAGCATAAAAACACTCACCAACTCCATCCTGATAAAACAAGGACCTTACTCATAGATCCAGGCACCGGGACTGTGATATCATTATATTAACTTATTTGTTATCCATGGCCTCCTTCTCTTAAAAATCAAATTTACAATTATGCTAATGAGCCACAAGGGCTATAGGGAGCATCAACAGGCCTCTCAGTGCTTTAGCTTCTCAGGCTGTTGCACTGGCTGAAGCATGCCTCACCATCCTTTTACTCCTCAACACTTACTCCTCCTTCTGCTCTAATGTATCCACACTTGAGGTGGAACTCGGCTCAGCTTGTAAAGTTACAGTATGGAGGGGCTCTGGTACACCCTCAGTGCCCTTGTGGTTCATTAACATAATATAAAAAATTCATTTTAGGAAACTTTTTAAGGATTTATGGAAGGAGGCCGTAGACAAAAATATAAGAAGATTATTATATTCACGGTGACGGATTTAGAGTGAGTGCCCCTGGTTTATCAGCTTTTTTATGAGATTTCCTTTAAGGTAAATTTTAATACAAAACTAGTGGGGGACTATATGTGTGTCAGAAGTGGTTGCGGTGCTCTATCAAACCCAATATCCACTTCACAGAACTGTTGACATCATGTTGTTTGCAGCTGAGTCCCACGAAATGAAGGGGCTTAACTGCCATACCAGCACATCCACTTTACAATGTGTGGTGCTGTTCCTAGTCAACTGTGAAGAATCCAGACAAGCAGACTGAACAGCTTATACCATGGTGTTAGATGTCCGACCAATGATCACCTAAACTAAGGATAAGGATATCAATCCTGGAATAGTCCTTTAAGTTATCTGTGGACCGAATTCAACCGGCTGACGGCAATAAAAATTACTTAATGTGGATAAACTTCTGCAGCAGAAGGAGAGTCAATAATGCAGAGGTCACAACCCTGAACAACAGTGGGTGCTGAGGACATCGTCATACCAAGGGCTCAACATGGCAGACACCAATAATATAGGAATAAGTAAACATTCACCTTTTTCCCTATGAAATGAAAAATGTTTTCTAAGAAATTGTACAACACCTCACTAGGGGCCGGGGGAGGGGTGAGTAATAAAGACGGGGACTTACCTTTTTTGTTTGTAGATGGAAGAAATAGCGGGGGTGGGGAGTAGAGGCTAGTAATACCTGTTCAAAGTCGGAGAGGGACGGAACAGGTCATTGTGATTCTCAATTGAGTCATAGAATTGTTTGGGTGTAATGGGATCCCCTACTTAAAGGGGTTTGCGGTTTAAAAATTACTGAGGGCAGGCTATTTAAAAATAATAAACATGTACTTACCTCCTCTGTCAACGCCGATGTCCCGCGCTGCAGTCGGGTTATTACAAGGGCGAACCCATCGACACCATTCTCCAGCGCTTACAAAACGCTTAAAGATAGGACGGAGGGAGGGCTGTCCAAATCACGGACCGGAGCTCCCCTGTGCGCGACTTCGTGCCAGGAATGGCGGGCGGGCCGGAGGAGGTAAGTACATGTTTATTATTTTTAATAGCCCCCCCAGCCTGTCCTCAGTAATTTTTAAAACCCGGATACCCTTAAGATCACCCTACTACAGACGACCCCTAGTTACAAACGGACCACTGGATTTTGGTAATTTACTTAACTTAGCTTTAGGCTACTATAAAACAGTTATAACAGTTATCAAAGGCGTCTGCAATTAATCTTTATTGTTAATCCTGGTTCTTATGACAAAACCACACATTTTTAAAATCCAATTGTCACAGAGACCAAAAAAAAATTTGACTTTTGGGGTACAATTTTATAAAGTATACAGTTCCGACTTACCTACAAATTCAACTTAAGAACAAACCTACAAACCTATCTTGTACGTTACCCGGGGACTGCCTGTACTGGAGAAGATGTGCGGATGGGGGTTCTCACTGGGAATCAGAAAATTTAGGGGTTGAACCGTAGAATCCGCAGCACCTGGGAGAATCCTAGTGGTTATTACGAGGATGAGCAAGAAAATGGCTCCGGTTTTGCCGAGTGGGAAATGTGGGGTTTTTTTTTTAGCTTCGATAATAAAGCTCGATGCAACAGTTGGCTTTGGGACCCCTCTCTCACATTCGATTGCCCTACTTGGGGCCAAACAACCAACTCATCAGTGAGAAATGATTAAGAAATTGTATATGAAGGCAGGATCCGAAAACAGCGTCTCTCCTATACAGGTCTCAATAATGAGGAAGACGTTCTCTACGAAATTGAATTCCACAACAGGTAAACATCTAAAACGATGAAAAATCAAGACACGGAGTATTAGAAGAACGGGGCTGCGCGTCTCTCATGCGCTCTAGAATTATTATTGCCTTGCATATGCTTTCCGTATTAAATAGCAATATATTATTTTTCAGTAAAAGAATCGACTTCACACTGAGATCCTAAACATTACTTCAAATCATTTAAATTGCATATAGGTAGAACCATCAGAATAAAAACAAAAAAAAAAGCCCCCGATCATTGAAAACAATGAAGAAAATATAATTGTTAATTCTCGACAACCTTGAATCATATCCCGGGGACGGCAGGAATAAGCACACTATAAAATTCTCTGTTTTTTATTATTTATTTTCGGCAAACGGTAATTGTTGCTGTGTCAAAATATGCCGGCTACAATTTACAAGCTGTCGATGATTAACTTCAATATTAGGTCAAATAGCCTGATTGAATGGAGGCAGCGTTAAGTTAACACTATGTCATATTGGCCCAATAAGTCGCGCTACAAATCATATCTTCATAAGGGGGCGAGTAGGGAGGCAGCGGAGGAGCAAACTGCATGTGTTGTTCTCTATTAGGAGAATATTGACGCGATATTACAGAATTGAATAAGGTTGCCTTTAACAGTTAGATGAGTTGAGAGGTAATTGTTTTTAAGTGCTCATATTGATCACAGGAACAAATTGTGGATATAGGATTCATAAATTGTTTCTTGTTAAATACGTAGAGCCCCAGGCAGCTGACTAATGACTTTCTTCCTTCGTAACTGACCCAAGTGTTGGTGAAACGTGATTGTCTGACGTTAGAAGTCATGGAGCTTCAATCCCACTCGTTGTTTGTTACAAGTGATCGCAAAATTCTAAGAATAATTCGGCTCTTTAATGTATCCATATCTATAAAGTTGGAAAATAGGTAAAAATCATTTTTTGGATTTTGGACTCTGGTCACATTTTGAATAAACAGCACCGATGAACCACCTTCTAGTGTCTACAGCTTACAGACCTTGATAAAGATTACAAATAAGCAGAAATCAAACTAACTTTTATCGGCTGGTTACGTGTTGCCATCATACAATAAATGGGAAGTAAGAGCTCACAGGGTTGTTTGAGTCTGGTACCACGGAGACAACATATAGGAATGGAGAATATAGAATAACATATAGAATGTGAATTCAAAATGTTAGAGTTTATGATTACAACTTTTTAGATACTAAGTTCAATGTACATAACCAAGTTATAGACAAGTGTGATGAGTTATGGGTATTAGCGCCCCCCCCCCCACCCACCTCCCTGCTAAAACCACTTTGTCTATAAAATTAATGGAATTAACACATATCCACTACAAGGCCAAATGCTCAATCTACCCCCTCTTCGTTTTCCTGTGTCCCATGTATAGGAATTGGGTAGGAAGCCAATTAAATGATATTCGACAATCAGCCCAACAATCATAAAATGGTGTTGGTATTGTTGACTTGTAAATTCATGGTGGGGAATGTGCTGGGAAATATCTTTCTCCTTAGGAAACCCCAGAAGAATATATAGCATAACGAGGAAATGTCCCCAAGCTCAAACCGGGTGTAGCCGCCCCTCTCAGAATCATAAAGGGGATTAGGTAGAGATTCAAAAGAGCATGTCAGAATCTACTCTCTATCAGTCATCTTGAGACTCAGATAGCACCTAGAGAGCTGCCCAAGGAATTCTTAGTGTCTTAAGCGCCGATTTCGCTACATTATTATATATATCATATAATATAATATGTCATTAGTAAGGCTATCCGTTTTATTACCCTTTTATTTTGCAACTGTTTGTGTTGCATTTATATTGTTTATAATGTTTTACTTGATAATTGTATGTTTTTATGTGGGCACTGGACTTTTTTGTCTATTAAATTTTAAACGTATAGGTCTCGCTTTAGAGAACATACGTTTTTGAAGAGATAGATTACCACAATTCATTTTTAGTAATTGTGAAAATCATGTCATTACTAATCTGTAACTGGGTTTCTAAATTGCCGAGGGACTTATGTAGACAGGGACTTTTTGCCTTATAAATATTAGTTATTAATTTAAAAGTCAAGGTGGCAGTGAGGATTGGGTTAAGTGAGAGCCGGCTATGAGAGTAAAGTTTAGAGTAAAGGCGCCATCTTGCGGGACTTTAGTGCTAAATTTGAGGTTCTCTAACGTAGGTGCCACCCCGTGATGTCCACTTGAGATTTGGGGAGTTTGTGACAGACAGATAGAGGCGATGCATTATAAGCATGAGGAGGTAATAGTCAGTTTGCAGGGTGTTCAAAACAACGCCACAATTTTTTATAATATAGTGACAAATACAAATGAACAATCCTCACCACGTGTCTTTCTGGAGGGCTGCTTACAATTAAAATCCAAAGATGTGAAGATGTGCTAATAATAAAGTGCTTGGACCCTTAAGTGAACTATCTATGAAGAAAATGCCCAACCCTCAAGGGAAACTAATCATTTCCCTATATGTTGCCTATTAAAAAACAATATTTTTTGTGCATGGACATAGAGAGGGTAAATACTCATTAGGGGCTCTTACGACAGTTCTATGTGTCGTTCTTGGAGCTCGTGCCCATCAGTTTATAAAGTGGCTTTTGGCCTGAAAAAATGTTTGCAGCGTTCATACACTATGGGGGTTGCTTTTCGAAGTCAAAAATATATCAAACATCAAAGTCATAGACCAGGTGGAAATGGAGTCAACTTGTGCCGAAACTTGTGCCTAAAGTTTCAATTCATGAAGTCAATGCTATTGTGAAAACCTGACTAGCAAGTTTAAAGGATATAATCTCATCTGCACATTGGCATTCGTTAATTTATCTACCAAGTAGATGCATTTCTTCAATGGATGTTATTGAAAGAAGCCATGTAGCCAGAATGTAGCCTGTTGTCCCTTAGTAACGAGACTGCTGTAAATTGTGTTTGGTTATAAAATGGCCGGACATGCTGGAGTCCCACAGCCGTCCTGTGCTAAATGAACCTTGAATCGCGGGATTTAGACAGGGCTTAAAAGGGCATAGCTGGCCAATGCGGTCAGAATGCAGGGGTGGTCGTATCCATGAACAGCTAACTTTATTCTGGGGACATGGCTACATTTAGGGAAAAATCAGGTAAAGTCTTTTAATAACTCAATTGAAGAAATGTTATTCAGTACATAGGGGAGGGTGTGAATGTCAACGCCCAGATGAAAATACCCATATAATAACAGGGGTTAATGAGAGGGTCATTGTCAAAATGACTTGGCATTGTTGCATGTTAATTTGGCACAGTGGAAAGTCGCAAAAAGGCTTTGCCACTCAATGGCATAAAAAGAACGTCTCACATAGACAAATAGAATGATAGCATCACCTCCATAAGGTCCTTCAGTAGTGCGCCTCAAAAGTAATGATTCAAAAAAAAATGTTATTTAATCGCAGCTAAGGTTTCTGAAACACCAATACTGCAGTGTCAAAAAGTACTCTGTACAGTATGGAAGGATTTTAAGGGCTTGGATTTACTCTCTAATGAATCTAAGTGGGTCGGAACCTGGAACACAGCCAAAAAAAGGAAGAAGAGACGGCCCGGCACTCCAACGTCTTGGATAAAATTTGTAGTATTTTATTTCAATCCATTAAAATGCTATCGATCAGACAGGTGCAAGTATAGCAATACAGCAGCAAACGACCAACGCGTTCAATTGGATGTCTTCTCAAGGTCTAACACAAGATAAACTAATGGCTGCATTTAAAAAGAGTCCACCTGATCCACACCGCCCAGAGATCCAGTGTTGTGGGCATGAGGTCCTTCAGAGAGAAAGATTCTTTTCACTGCTGTGATAAACTGATAACGATAGTATAGAGGGAACTCCTACCAATAACTCCGAGGTTATAGGGTTACCTGTTATTAAATGTTTTGTAAACTTGGCAACTTCTTGTGACTAGGACAGAGGACAAAGAGACAAAAGCTCGTCCCATCAGAGATCGTCTTTTCAAGCCGCCACACCGAGGGAATTGTGGCAAACAGGAACCGTGCAGGAGTTCTCATGCAAACTTACGCTGCAACCACACTGCCGTATGGGCAAGTAATCGGCCCATATATGTCCCCCATAGACGGCAAAGGGGTGCTCGGGGCTTACGGGCGGTACAGTGCCACACGTGAAAAGAAGGACATGTTTTATCCTTGCATCAGCGCCATGCGACACATTCTCTATGGTTGAGGGCGGGGCAGCGTTTACCCCCTCCTCCTCTCCCCGGGCTGACGTGTGCCCTCCATCCTACGGGTATGGCGGCCCCGGCAGTGTGAAGTAGCTTATACTGGATGGATGTTGAAGATGCCGATCAGTTAAACTGTGAGTCAACGGCCAAGAAAAAACTAGCATCCAACCCTGTGTGGGGCCTCCTGATCTCAGGACCCCTCAAGGTTAACACTGGGTGCATTACAGAAAAATTAGTCCTTTCCTTACCTGCTGATATAATAACAAACTGGTTAGTAAAACAAAAGGTGTCCGATAAAACTAACTATTGTATTGAACTTGTCCTTTTCTCCAACATTGGTTTTAAGAAAACCTGTTAATTTCATGCCACCCATCTTGGTAAGCTCGTGGTATTGTGTGTGTATATGCTGTGTGTCTGTATATGGTAGTATGTTTGCTGCTTGTGTGTGTATAATTTATACCTGATGCATGAGTGTATGGGTATGTATATATATATTATATACTGGGGGTCATTTACTAAGGGCCCGATTCGCGTTTTCCCGACGTGTTACCCGAATATTCCGATTTGGGCCGATTTTTCCTGAATTGCCCGGGTTTTTAGCGCACGTGATCGGATTTGGCGCATCGGTGCTGGCCATGCACGCGATGAGACATCGGGAGCGTGGCCGAACGGAAACGACGGATTCGGAAAAAACCGCCGCATTTTTTAAAAAAAGTGTCTGTGGGCACGCGCTTACCTTCCCCCAGCAAGGATCGTGGACTCCGGCAGACCTCGGGGACTTCACGCGCAGCGGACACACATGGGGACGTTGGAGGAACTGCCTAGGGAATCGCCGGATACCCGAATTCCACCGCAGAAAACGTGAATCGCTGGATCGCGAATGATTGTAACTCACATGTGTTATTATTCAAATATGTATTTTTTTAAAGGGGGAAGAGAGGCCCATTCAGAAGTCTGACTCTGGGGCCCGCCTCTCCTAGGTACACCCTGTCTTTGCTTATGTAGACACATATAAAACAATAGAGTGCAAAAGTTTTAGTCATGATGTTGGGTACCAAGTCTTTCTGTGCAAATAGGCCGACTAAATGATGTTGAATCTGTGGGGCCCTATCTCACCTTCGGAGCCTTGTCCTCTTCACGCTGTTGTTTATGACATTGGCTGGATGATGAGAGTTGTTGTTTTGCTGCTGAATACATTTTAATCACTTCTATTCTTAAGATTTCTTACTTTGCAGCATCTGCTGAAAAACTATTACATCCACTAAAAACTCCGCAGTTCAAATATCACTCGTAAAGCAAATAAAATCATTAAATATAGTTTTTTTTTAAGATTTTTAAGTTATATGGAATGGCTGCAAAATATGGCAAAGTATAATAACGTAGTTTAATAAGTTTCTGCACAATTTTCAACCTCTAGTTAAACTGTATTAATATTATGTGAAGAGTAATATCCTGACAAGGTCTGTTCCTGCAGAAAAAATAAATAAAGATGTTCAATTTACATCCTGGTTAATGTGTTAATGTCTAAAAGATATAACTTGAATTATTATATTATATGGAAGTGTCAGCTAATGGTCGTGTGGCACACTCAACTTAAATATTAAAAGTAGATTACGGTAATGGGGTGGGTTTGCTTTATAACAGTCGGAAAGTTTGCGCGGCTCAGCTAATACAAAGTTAATTCTTGTTATATACTGAAGCTTAAGGTTCAACAAGAGGAAATAGAAAATTGTAGGAAGGTGTAAAAATGAGACATAATATATATGCATGTGTTAGGAGATTAGTGAAACTTGATTAATTTTGAATATTAAATGTTGACCTCATTGGAGCACATTTACTTACCCGATCCGGAATGTCCGACGAG
>WNYA01002626.1:0-37099 GCA_019512145.1 Engystomops pustulosus | reverse complement strand
GTAGAATTAGGCACAGTCTGCCAGTTTCTTTTTATTTTACGTTTATTTTTTTCATAACTCAGCGTCATCTCATCTGGCATAGTAGTGTGCTGTAATACTTGGCTAGAAAATAGCCATAGGAGAATACAAACGTCTTAATTACGCCTACAGTAGCGCGTTTGTTGTTTTAATAACTCAGTGTCATCTCATCTGGCATAGTAGTGTGCTGTAATACTTGGCTAGAAAATAGCCATAGGAGAATACAAACGGCTTAATTACGCCTACAGTAGCGTTATATATATTTGATTTCTGGTTGATCTGCTGGTGGCTGTAGTTGTTGCAGTGCATCTACTAGCAAATTGTGAGCAATTTGGAGTCAGACTTGCGACCACTGTGTTTTAGTGACGCACATATCCATCACAAAGACCGAAGTGGGAAAATTTATTAGGGCCCGGGGTTGTATTTCAATTAGGCACAGTCTGCCATTTCCTTTTTTATTTTACGTTTATTTTTTTCATAACTCAGCGTCATCTCATCTGGCATAGCAGTGTGCTTTCATACTTGGCTATAAAATAGCCATAGCAATAGGATAGCATCGTTTGGTTTTAAAAACTAAAAAAAAAAAAAAAGTTAAAAAAAAAATTCAAGTTATAACTCTCATTTTCAAAATGTTTAACCCGAGGGCTAGGGGTAGAGGACGAGGGCGGGGACGTGGGCGTCCAACTACTGCAGGGGTCAGAGGCCGTGGTCCTGGGCGGGGTGAGACACCACCTGCTTATGAGGGAGCAGGGGAACGCCGCAGAGCTACACTCCCTAGGTTCATGTCTGAAGTTACTGGGACTCGTGGTAGAGCACTGTTGAGGCCAGAACAGTGCGAACAGGTGATGTCGTGGATTGCCGACAATGCTTCGAGCAATTTGTCCACCAGTCAGTCTTCCACGCAGTCCACCCATGTCACCGAAATCGGCACTCCTCCAGCTCCTGCACCTCAGCCTCCTCCCCCCCCAGTCTGCCCCCTCCCAGCAAAATTTGCCATTTGAACCGGCATACTCTGAGGAACTGTTTTCTGGACCCTTCCCACAGTCACAAACCACTTGTCCGGTTGCTGATGAGCAATTTTCTGATGCCCAGGTTTTCCACCAGTCGCAGTCTGTGGGTGATGATGACCTTGTTGACGTAGTGGAAGACGTGTGTAAAGAGGTGTCCGACGATGAGGAGACACGGTTGTCAGACAGTGGGGAAGTTGTTGTCAGGGCAGGAAGTCCGAGGGGGGAGCAGACTGAGGGATCGGAGGATGATGAGGTGACAGACCCAAGCTGGGTTGAGAGGCCGGGTGAACACAGTGCTTCTGAGACGGAGGAGAGTCCTCGACCAGAACAGGTTGGAAGAGGCAGTGGTGGGGCCAGACGGAGAGGCAGGGCCAGAGCTGGTGCATCAGCGCCAAATGTGTCAACTAGTGAAGCTCCCGTGGCGAGGGCTCCTGCGGCGAGGGCTAGATTTTCAGAAGTCTGGAGGTTCTTTAAGGAAACACCGGATGACCGACGGACTGTGGTGTGCCACATTTGCCAAACCAGGATCAGCAGGGGTTCCACCACTACTAGCTTAACTACCACCAGTATGCGCAGGCATATGAATGCTAAGCCTGGCAGCGGAGCGCCAGCTCCATGCCAAGAAACAACTAACATAGCACCTTTAATCTACTACTAGTTCACTGCCTCCATACATCGTCCCCTTATCAAACGAGCTGTGTCAGGCAGAATTTTGGATTGTTTTCATGGCTTCCATGTTAACTTTGTCGCCACATTATCTGTGAGGTGCAGCAGTTCCTGTATGCAGCAAATGCTCCCTGCAGCCTGATGGCTAAGAATCTGGATTGGGGGGGTTAATTTCAGGGGGCTATATCTCTGGCTCTGTGACACATAGAACCTCACTTCTTTTTTCCTATGAAAGAAGAGAGTGTCTTCTTTTATATGAATCTAAATATGTGTTTCTAAGTTGTAGGAAAACGGAGATATTAACTGTTAAACGGCCGCCGGGAGTGATTTTTATATATAAAATGGCACCTGATATTCTCACTTTAAACCTGAATATCTCTGGATCCCTGGCACCTAGAAACAAAATTCAAGATTCATTTGAAAGAAGAGATTCTCCACTTTCAGGGGCCCTGGGCAATTGCCACCTTTGACTACCCATAGCGCCGGCCCTGGCTCCGAGACAATTTCTGTTTTTTAAATGCGGCGGTTTTTCCGAATCCGTCGGGTTTTCATTCGGCCATGCCCCCCGATTTCCGTCACGTGCATGCCAGCGCCGATGCACCAAATCCGATCGCGTGCTCCAAAAACCCGGGGCAATACAGGGAAAATCGGCGCAAATCGGAAATATTTGGGTAACACATCAGGAAAACGCGAATCGGGCCCTTAGTAAATGACCCCCTATGTGTTTTATGTTCCAGAAGGGTTGCAAAGTTTCCAGAGACAAACCCTAGAACTGCCAGGAGAAGGTGGTCTTCTTGGGGCACTGCTTCTCAGTCACAGGCAGACACCTGACAGAGGAAAGTAAGCTGGCAGTCCAGAATATACCCCTACCCTGAGGGCCTAAGCCTCCCCGCATGTTTCTAGGGCTGGCGAGCTACTGCAGGCCTGGGATAAGGTCTGCTGCCTCCAGCCTGATGCTGCCCCTTTCCGACTAAATTATTTCTTCCCCATTTGCCCTTAGTCAGGAGGCAATTGATGCATTCCACAGCCTTAAGCTGGCAAATCCTGTCTGCCCCAAGTTCTAGGCACACTGAACCAAACCTTATATTTTGTGGCCACGCCACAGGTGTCCTAGCTCAGGAATGTGGTGGCCTCCCCAGTGACCTACTCTTAGGCCCGGTTAGACTAAGTCATGAGGGGAGCCCCTCATGTGTCAGTAGCTGCAGCCAGCAATCTGCTCAGCAAGGCCAGTGAGTTGATCCCAGATCCTAGATCACTCTAGGAACTGTGTAAATCCCACATGACTTGCACAGAGTCCTCACACAAGTACAGCCCAAGCATCTGAGCACCGGCCAGACAGCTTAGACTGTAGTGTGCACTCCTGATGCCCCAGAACGTCACACTGACAAGGTGCACAGCCCTGAATCCTGCTGTTCTGTCACCAGCCTTACAGGTTTCAGATGGGAGGGGAGGGAGAGATGATTAACCTATGTGTTGCTAGAAAAAAAACTAAATATAAAGACAGCAGAAAACACTTTAGCTCTGAATAATTTATCCACTCCTCCTCCTCCTCCTCCTCATTTTCCTCCTTCTCCTGCTCTTTGTACAGTAAAGCAGAGGAAACTGGCTATTTTTTGACAGGGCCCACTGGCTCTACCTATAGTACTTTATGCATTTAATTTTTCTGGAGGGCCACCGACCCGGTCCTCTGTTTTAAACAATTTTTGGGAGTGCCACATACAGGCACTCAATCTATTCAATTTTTCTGGAGATTAGGGGTTTGATTGAATTAGGCACAGTCTGCTGATTTTTTTTTTACTTTTATTTTTTTTTATAACTCAAAGTCATCAGGCACAGCACAAAATCCAGTTGTGTGCTGTCAGTGTAGGCTAGAAACTAGCCATACGAGAACCCAACAGGCCTTCTTAGGGCTACAATAGCGTTATATATTTTATTTTTGGTTGATTTGCTTGTGGCTGGCCTTGCTGGCACTAGTAGTGCAGCTAGTACCATATTGTGACGAATTTGCAGGGAGACTTGCAAACGTTCTGTTTAGCTCTTAGTGACACACATATCCATCTCAAACACCTAAGTGGGACAATTTATTAGGGGTTTGATTGAATTAGGCACAGCCTGCTTTTTCTTTTTCTTTTTTTTTTTTCAAAACTAAAAGTCATCAGGCACAGCACAAAATCCTGTTGTGTGCTGTCAGTGTAGGTTAGAAACTAGCCATAGCAATAGGATAGCATCGTTTTGTTAAAAAAGCAAAAACCCCAAAAAACACACAAAAAACACAAAAAAACTAAAAAAAAAAAATTTACAGTTAACACTTTAATTTTGAAAATGTTGAACCCGAGGGCTAGGGGTAGAGGACGAGGGCGTGGACGTGGGCGTCCAACTACTGCAGGGGTCAGAGGCCGTGGTCCTGGGCGGGGTGAAACACCACCTGCTACACTCCCTAGGTTCAGGTAGGAACAAACAGTAGAATGGCACTCACCGCAGTTCTTCCTTAATTCATTCCTCTTTATTAGTGATACTCACGGTATACATGGCGTGACAAATACATGCAGGGGGAGGGATGGACGCAGGGACTCACAAAAATGTAGGGTACATGACAGCTGTTTCGCTCAGCAACGCTTCGTCTGACTTGCCCGTTCCACAACACATAAAGGTATGGCTTTTTAAACCTCCCAAAAGCCCGCCCCCATCATTCATGAACTTCCTATTGGCCCTAAGGGGACTCATTCATAGTCCTGTATATTCAGATATTGTCTCTCTTATCTTCCATGGGTATGCTGTATTATATATATGGATAGTACTTACTGTGCTTAGGATCGTGTGCCGCGTCCGCCTCATTGTCCACGCTCGCCTAGGGGGACGGATGGCGGGGCCGCGCCAGCACGTCACCTGACGCAGGGGAGGCGTTGCCGCCGCATCGCGATGCAGCGCAGTATCAGTACCTAAACAGGTTTTAAAATGCATGATTGCTATAAGAACCTGACGCAGCTATGGAAGATTATATTCAATCTCTATAATGAAGAGAATGAGGATAAGGGCACAATAGTGTGTGGGGGAGGGAAGTGGGTATCATAATATAGCCATCTGAAACATTAAAATGTCACATAGTGCTAGTGACAAAGCTGAATAGTGGGTAAATGCGTATCGAAGGATAAACCACAAGTTTTAACGCACATCCACTAATGGAACAAAAAGTACAATGCAACTATTTATGCTTTCTTAAGGTACCACGAAAATTCATATGAGTTTGGAAGGTATATATCTATATATTTCGTAAGGGGTTATGGTGAAAAAATAAGATGGGCTACAATACATAGGGGGAGGAGGGGGGGAGGATGTTTTTTTCTTTTTTTCTGATTTAAAGGAAGACACTCATGTCTATTTTATCATTTAGTCCTGAAGGCCCTAGTGCCCCTGTCTGTAGAATCCATCTCCCTTCCTTTTGTAATAGGAGGCGCTGTCTGTCACCCCCTCCTCGTAGCACTGGGATTCGTTCTATGCCTGCAAATCGTAAAGACTTAGGGTCAGAGTTGTGATGCATTCTTATATGCTCTATAAGCCTCGGGGCTCCGTGGCCTGTTCTTAATGACCTTATGTGTTCAGAAAAACTTATGTTAAGTTTCCTTATAGTTTTACCTATATAAAATTTAGAACATGTACACACGATAATATAAACAACAAAATCCGTCTTACAAGTTATGAATTGGTTGACTATGGCTTTCTGACCGCCACATGTGATCTCTTTGGTTTTTATGAAATGTGAGCAATAGTTACAGTGTCCACATGAATGGTTGCCTTTCGGTAAGGAGGTATCTAACCAATTCTCTTTCATGGGGTTGAAGCTGCTTTTGACAAGCTCAGACTTTAATGTTTTGCCTCTGCGGAAAGTTATTAGTGGTCCTTTGGCAGCTATTTCATTCAAATCCCTATCAGCTTAAATTATATGCCAATTGGACCTAATGGCAGATTTTATTATGTCGGCTTGGGGTGTAAAATTAAAGGAAAACACGAACCTTTCATCTTTTGATCTATCTCTATTTGTGTTCTTGGTTTTGTTTTTTTTTATATTTTCCCTGGATTTCCTGGCTTTTTGAAGTGCTTCTTCTATGAGGAATTCTGGGTACCCCCTAGCGAGGAGTCTCTGCTTCAATTCTTGTGACTGTGTATGAAAGCCTTCCTCTGTATTGTTGATGCGTGACACCCTGACGAATTGGCCATATGGGACGGCTTTTTTTACATAGGATGGATGGTAACTGCAGTAGTGGAGGAGGGCATTCTTGGCAGTTTTTTTCCTGAAAACCCGCGTTTCTAGATTATTCTCCTTCACCTCCACTAAGACATCTAAGAATTCAAGGCGTGTGCCGCCTATATTGTATGTGAATTGCATATTCATAGTGTTTTGCGTATTTAAGTATTCCACCATATCTTTGAACTGTTTGTCCGTGCCAGTCCACACAATAACGCGTCGTCGACGTAGCGTTTATAAACCTGCAGGTAAGTTAGAAAAGGATTTTTTTCTGAAAATATGTACCTGTCTTCAAATATGGCCAGAAAGAGGTTGGCGTATGTGCAGGAGACGGGTGTCCCCATCGCCGTTCCCTCTCTCTGGCCATACCAATTGTTGTCATGTAAAAACGCATTATGTGTTAAAATGAAATATAAGGCATTGCAAACAAACTGTATGTAATCTATATGTTTGTTGGCTTGTGTAAGTATGCTTTTTATTGCTTGTATCCCTGTGTTGTGTGGAATTCGTGTGTACAAGCTTTCCACATCGATTGACACTAGGCGATTTCCTGGTTGCCACGACAAATGATGTATTAGGTCAAGAAAATGGTTTGTGTCCTTTATGTATGATGGTACATTTTGTAATAGGGGTCTTAACAGCCAATCTAGATATTGAGAAAGCGGTTCGGTGATTGAACCTATGGCGGCTACTATAGGACGGCCTGGGGGGGGTTTCCTCATTCTTAGGGATTTTTGGGACGAAATACCAGTTTGGTTTTTTGGATATAAGGGCAATAATTTATCCGCCATTTTTGTGGACAGTAGCCCTTTCTCTACACTGCTCCTTAAAAAGGTCCTCAATTGAGATATATATTTTTGTGTTGGATTGCCCGTGAGTTTTTCGTACGTGCGTTTATCTCCTAGGAGACGTCCTGCCTCTTGTCTGTAATATTCCTCTGTGAGGAGAACCGTGCCCCCCCCCCCTTTGTCTGCCTGCTTTACTATTAAATTTCCCTCTTTTTTTAGAGATTTAAGGGCTAGCCATTCCTCTTTCGATAGATTGGGCTCGTCTTGTTTATAAAGTAATGCTTTAACATCCTTTGTAACTTGTTTCTTGAAAATTTCAATGGTGCTACCAGGAGAAATTTGGGGAGTGAATCTGGAGGTTAGACCTCCTCTGAAATGTTGCTCTACTATTTGTGTAGGTTTATCAATTTCATCTGTCAAGAAAAATAAGCATTCTTTCTCTACATCTGTTAACTTTTGTTCTATGAAAAAGCCTAGGGGACCTATCTCTGCGGGGATTTCTGCTAGTTTTGGTGGTGAATTTTGTCTATTGTCGGCTTTCTGTGCAAACATTTTTTTCAGGGCCAATTTTCTAGTGCCTTTGAACAAATCTATTTCAAAATCCACACTATTGAAGTTTTCTGTTAGGCAATAGTTTAAACCTTTTTGTAACAGGGATATATGACTATCCCCCAGTTCGACAGATTTGTGATTAAGTCCCCATTTTGGCTTATTTCCACGATACTTGTTTGCGTTTTTGATTCCTCTTTCTTTCTTTTTGGTCGTCCTCTTCTTGTTCGTCGTTTCTTTGGGATTTCCCTAAAGGGACTGGTGCTTGTGTCGCTGTGCTTGTTGATGGTCCTTCGTCCGAGTGGCTTGATTCCGAATCGGTCGTCCAGTAATCCTTTTTCTCCTTATTAATGTTCCTTCTGTATTTCCGTTGATAGAATCTGTTGGGTCGTGCGTTCTTTTTTGCATGCCAGTTAAAAATCTGATTGTTTTCATAATCTTGTTTATCCCTCATAAATTTATCTTTCTTTTTCTCTTTAATTGAGGCTTGAACTGGTACTAGTTGTTTTTCCAAGCTTTTTACAAACAAATCCATTTGTTGTGGAGTGTGTCTCCTCCTTAGTTCCAATTTCGCCTTGCAGAGGTCCGAAGTAACTGTCTCGTATTCCTTTTCACTCCTCCTAAGTACTAGTAGATTTTTGGAATGTTCATGGTGGGCTTCTTCCCATGCTTTCACATATCCAATGTTGTGTTCAAACTGCGACGGTGGTTTGTACACCCTCAGGCCTCTGGGTACTCTTCCGCTTGCTGCATAGGACTTCAGTGAATTGATGGTCCAGAAAAGTCTCACCTCTTTTTCTGCTAACCCTTTTATTTTAAATTCCAGACTCTTGGTACTGATGACTTGTATATGATCTTTTTCGTTACATTGTACATAAAATGAGTTTGCGTCCTCCCTCCCTTGTTGTAATAGGACTTCTTCTTCAGACCTCCCTAGGTTCATGTTTCAAGTTACTGGGACTCGTGGTAGAGCACTGTTGAGGCCAGAACAGTGCGAACAGGTGATGTCATGGATTGCGGACAATGCTTTTAGCCATTTGTCCACCAATCAGTCTTCCACGCAGTCCACCCATGTCACCGAAATCAGCACTCCTCCAGCTCCTCCACCTCAGCCTCCTTCCCCCTCCCAGGAAAATTTGGCATTTGAACCGGCATACTCTGAGGAACTGTTTTATGGACCCTTCCCACAGTCACAAACCACTTGTCCGGTTGCTGCTGAGATCTTTTCCGATGCCCAGGTTTTCCACCGGTCGCAGTCTGTGGGTGATGATGACATTGTTGACATGGTGGAAGAAGTGTGTAAAGAGGTGTCGGACGATGAGGAGACACGGTTGTCAGACAGTGGTGAAGTTGTTGTCAGGGCAGGAAGTCCGAGGGGGGAGCAGACTGAGGGATCGGAAGATGATGACGTGACAGACCCAAGCTGGGTTGATAGGCCGGGTGAACACAGTGCTTCTGAGACAGCGGCGAATCCTCGACGAGAACAGGTTGGAAGAGGCAGAGGTGGGGCCAGACGGAGAGACAGGTCCAGAGCTGGTGCATCAGCGCCAAATGTTTCACGTAGTGAAGCTCCCGTGGCGGGGGCTAGATTTTTGGAAGTCTGGAGGTTCTTTAAAGAAACACCGGATGACCGACGGACTGTAGTGTGCAACCTGTGCCACACCTGGATCAGCAGGGGTTCCACCACTACAAGCTTAACTACCGCCAGTATGTGCAGGCATATGAATGCAAAACACCCCACTCAATGGCACCAAGCCCACCTCCGGCCGGGCACACCACTGCTCCTTCCCCTGTGTCATCTGATGCCTCTGCTAGTCAGCCCCCTGCCCAGGATCCCCGGCCCAAACACCTCATGTGCGAAAACCACATCTTCGCCTCCACGATCCTCCACAGCATCCATAAATGTCTCCATGCGCAGCGTTCAGCTCTCCATACCCCAGACGCTGGAGCGCAAGAGGAAGTACAGTGCAACTCACCCACACGCCCAAGCCCTCAACGTCCACATCTCCAGATTACTTAGCCTAGAGATGCTGCCCTATAGGCTGGTAGAGACTATGTATTTAATTTTTCTGGAGGGTCACCTACCCGGTCCTCTGTTTTAAACAATTTTTGGGAGTGCCACATACAGGCACTCAATCTATTTAATTTTTCTGGAGGACCACCTACCTGCTCCTCTGGTTTGAAAACTTTTTTGGACTGCCACATACAGGCACTATTCAAATTTAATTGTTTCCAAAGCAGCCTCAACACGTTGTCTCCATTGCTACCTGCACACATTGGGGCAGATTTACTTACCCGGCCCATTCGCGGTCCAGTGGCGCCTTCTCTGCGGTGGATTCGGGTCCGGCTGGGATTCACAAAGGTAGTTCCTCCGCCGTCCACCAGGTGGCACTGCTGCGCTGAAAAGCATCTGAACGCACTGAAGTTCACCAAGGCCGGCTGAGTGAAGGTAAGTGCAAGCTCTGCGACACATTTCCCGTTTTTAAATGCAGCGGTTTTCGTTCGGCCACACCCCCCCATTTCCGTCGCGAGCATGCCGGCGCCGATGCGCCACAATCCGATCGCGTGCGCCAAAACCAGGGGGCAATTCAGGTACAATCGGCGCAAAACGGAAATATTTGGGTAAAACGTCAGGAAAACGCAAATCGGGCCCTTAGTAAATGACCCCATTATCTCCATAGCTGCCTCCCAAAGTCGTTCACATAGCTGCCTCCATACATCGTCCCCTTAGCAAACGAGCTGTGTCAGGCAGAATTTTGGGTTGTTTTCATGGCTTCCACATCAAACTTGTTAACTTTGTCGCCACCCTACTATGTTATCCACAAAATATACTGACAAACTTTTATCAGTTATCGATATTATTTCAGCGCTTCTTGCGCATCTGTTTACATTCCCCTCACCCGCCATAACCAAAACTTATAAGAACACAACTACACTTGATATTATACAAAAGGTTCTTAGAAGTGCTGTTTGTAGCCCCCGCCTGCTTTGAAAATTATAATTTTTTCAAAGTAAACACTTCTGGCCCCCAGGCCCATTTTGGGTGGGGAGGAGCCGAGAGACAGGGGCTTGGACAGGCGAAAGCTCGCCTGGCAGCGGATCGCCTGTACATGATTTTTGACCACAATTGAACACTATGGCCATCTTCACTTGTGAATTCAATTCAGGCAACTCCATCTTTAACTACTTGTATTGCGTGTCCTGTCTATTTCCCACTCCCCTGTCTATTCCCCACTGCTCTGTCCATTCTCCCCTGCTGTCTTTTCTCTATTGCCCTGTCTCTTCGCCCCTGCTGTCTTTTCTCCATTGTGCTGTCTATTTTCCACTGCCCTATAATTAGAGCTGAATTCCCCCCACAATCCCAATCCTGTGATGAATTATCTCCTACTAACTCCTTACCTGTTACTAGCATTATCTCTGTGCAGGGAGCCTGGCAGAAGAGTGAGTGCAGCACCCAACTAATTTCCCTTGTAGAGGTAAACATTTCAAAATGTGGTAATATTTATTAAACTACCTATAAAAAACTAAATAAAAACAATTTTAAAAAAACTTGTTACTAAAATGGTTATGATTCACCGTGAAAAACTTTACTAGCAAAAGTTGAAGAATAAAGTTTTTATGACATTTATACCACATGGTGAATATTTCTCCTTGGGTAGCAATCTGCTGCCACTGCAGGTTGACAACATTGGAAAGTTCAGCCAGTATCTGACGTGGCTCCTTGGCGGGGTCCATGGCCAGATCTCACTGTCAGGGTTAGTAGTCACTGGACCCTTTGGACCACCTCAGGAGATGGTACTAGCCAACACCTTGGACCGGAGTCTAAGTGGCACCTGGTCTTCACCAGAGCCCGCTGAAAAGCGGGTTGGTATTGCTGCAGCAGGATACCACCAGGTTGTTCCACAGGTGTGACTAGCCCCTCGTGTCAGCCAAGGTAGTGATGCAGTAGACAGTAGGACTCACTTCAAGAAACCGGAGCCACAGAGACACAGGACCGCTGGAGACACAGAACCGCTGGAGACAAAGGACCACTGGAGACACAGGACCACTGGAGACACAGGAACACGGAGGAACACCAGTAACGCTGGAGACACAGGAACACGGAGGAACACCAGTACGCTCGAGGCACAGGAACACAGAGGAACACTGGTAACACTACAGACAGAGGAACAGGGTGGAACACTGGTAACATTTGCAGACACAGGAACATGGAGGGCTTTCACTTCACAGGGATGGCTAAAAGATCCAGCTTTGAATCATGGGAGCCGCCGGATTAAATACAGAACCAGAAGTGGCCAGCGCCAATTACCTGCACGCTGGCCCATTAAATGCCGAAGTCCTGCTATGCTCGCTCCATATGGAGTGGGGCACGCGGGGCCTAGTCCGGATGGGAGCGGGAGCCAGGAGAATTGAGTCCATGGAAGCTGGGCCAGGACAGCACACAGAGGCACGGGTGCATTATGGATCGCGGGGGTGCCCGTGACAAAAGAATCATTGTCTAAAGTGATGGTAGAACTGCCTCTCCTCTAGTTGTATAAGATGCTCCCTGTCTATATTGATGGTAGAGCCTCCTCTCCTCTAGGTGTAGAGGGTGCCCAGGTCTGTGGTGATAGTAGAACCTCTCTTCCTGGTGTAGACGATGACCCTTGTCTATGGTGATGGTAGGACTGTCTCTCCTCTAGTTGAAAATGTCCCCTGTCTATGGTGATGGTAGAAACACCTCTCCTTTAGGTGTAGAGGATGCCTCCTTTCTATATTGATGATAGAGCTGCCTCTCCTCTAGATGAAGAGGATCCCCCTGTCTATGGTCATGGTAGAACTACCTCTCCTCTAGGTATAAAGGATGTCCCTAGTCTATGGAGTTGCTAGCACCGCCTCCTCTCTAGGCGTAGAGGATGCCCCTGTCTCTGGAGATGGTAGAATGGCCATGATCATGTTTGATCCATGGCTTGTTTTAGTGGTATAATTTTTTAAGAGTGGCAGTTTGCCTGCCGATGCTGCAATATGTCTGGGTCAGGATGGTAAACTCGAATGGTAAAGCCAAACTTGAAAGTCAGATCTGCTCATTTCTACTGATGGGTGTAAAGGATACCCCCTGTCTATGGTGATAGTAGAAATGCCACACCCCTAGACATAGACGATGACCCTGTCTATGGTGATCATATAAACGCCTCTCATCTGGTTGTAGATGATGCCCTGTGCCTATAGTAATGGTAGAACTACCTATTCTCTAGGTGTAGAAGATGCCACATGTCTTTGGTTATGGTGGAACCGCCTCTTCTCTAGGTGTAAAAGACGCACTCTTGTCCACAGGCTTACGTTTAAAAAATCATTAGAAAGATCTCTGTAGTGTCCTTCAAGTATTTGTATATTATAACTAGACAGCACACAGAACTTGTAGCATTTGGGACCATAACTACAAGCACAGTTGCTGTTCACTCCCATTTACTCCTTTTCTAAGCCATCAGTAGTAATGCCTGGAAACCCCTTTAAAAAGTAGACAAGAGGGTTTTGGGGGTTACAAAGAAAACCACAGTAGTATTTCAGTGGAAATTGTCTCCTCTTAGAAATTACTTCAGCATCCAAACAAGAAACCACAACACTTCAAGAAGTGGGAGGGGCTGCAAAGTTGCTAATTTGGGTTTGGAATTCCTCTCCAAATTAACCAAATCCAGAACCTTAACCAAACTAGAGAAACAGTAAGTTATTTAGTGGCTCACAACAATGACCAATAGTAATGAGTATAAGGACCCTATCCTATCTTAATATTAAAGTAATTGCCACTAAGCAATTTGGCTCTATATGTTTGCATTTCTATGATTGATTATTAAAATGATTTTTACTTTTAAATAATAAATATTAAATATATATAGAAATGTTCTTACACTAATTAATCAGGGATTTCAATGTGCAAAATTGGCTTAGACTTAATTTATTCCCTTTGGCCTGTGACCAGTATATATTATTTCCTGCAATCTCTATTGAAGTGACTCTTATTGGGTGCAGATTATTGATGGTAAGTGATTGCTACATTTTACAATCTCTTTGTTTTATACATTGATCATTGTATATGGGGCATTTTATTTTCTATGGGGGGGCTGGCTGTATGGGGCATTTCATCATCTGTGGAGGGGGGCTGGCTGCAGGGGGCATTTAATAACTGGGGGGCTGGCTACATGGGGCATTTCATAACTCGAGGAGGCTGTGACAAATACATTTTCCACCCTAGTCTTATACTCAAGTCAATGGGGCTCATTTACTTACCTGTCTGGTGGTATTCACTAAGATCATACGCCCTATATACTGCATGTGTCACTTCCCCGCTCAGGTCCGATGGAGAACAACTACTTCTTCCCGGTGTATGTAAGTGCTTGAGCTTGCGACACAATTTGAAAGTTAAATCCCGCTGTCAGTCCAAATTAGGTGGATCGTCCGACTTCACGCCCCCCAATTTGTGCCACAGTGAAGCAAGAGCAGCCCCGCCAAAAAACTATTGTGTGCGACACAATCCCAGCAAAGACACCTGTTAAATACCTGTCCAAGCCGTGTAATCCCCGAAAAAGACGAACAGTCTCTCTCTGGCTGAGAGTAAAAAGTCCATCTGCAAAACCTTCCAGACATTCGATCCTGTTGAACCCTTCATCTCCACAAATGGTGAGTCTCAAAAATCCATCCATAACTATTCTATTTTCCTTTGTACTGAGCTGTATGAGGGCTTATTTTTTGCATATCAAATTGCACATTCTAATGTCATTATTTCATGTTACATGCCGAGTACAGGCAAGCAGTAAAGAATTCAGAATGCAATTAAAATTAAAAAAAACAACAACCTCATTTGCGCAATATTCTTGTTTACATTGTTTATGGCTTTTACTATGCTCTGAAATATACCTATTGTGTATTTTTGGATCAGTACAATCAGGTGCATATCAAATTTGCAAAGGTTTTATTATGTTTTAAGAGATTTTAAACACTTAGAACCTTATGTATAAAAAATGTTTTCTTCATTTTGCCCTATTCTGACGATAATTAGTTTTTCATACTTTGAAGGTGTATAAGGTATGAGCTGATGTTTTCAATCCTACAATTTTAGGGACTGTATGACATTTAGATAACTTTTTATTCAAAATGTTATGTATTATAAAATGATGAAAAGGTGTTGATTCAGACATTTGGGAGCTGTTTTTTCGTTACGGGTTTCCCAAACGTGAAAAACTATAGATCAGGATTTTTGGGACGCTACAATACATCACATGTTTTGTGATATTATTTATTTTTATATCAAGTCTAAGGAAAGATGGGTGATTAGAATTTTTCATTGTTTTTACATTTCTTTTTCTATTTTCTACTTGCTAGTGTATTTGAAATCGCTGCTGCAGCTTAATGTAATTTGAGAGTATTGTAAAAAGTGAATTTACAGCTGTTTTATTGCAGCCTGCAAATTGGTAGCTATAAGAGACTTCATAGACTCCCAGCTATCATAGCAAGCAATCAGCAAGCAATCAATTTGGTTGAACCCCCTCCACCCCCCATCACCAGTAACACCAACTGCTGGGACTAATCATGTAATTTCCACCTCCACATGCCATTATAGAGTTTATATTGCGAAATAATTCATGCTGGGGGCTACTTTACTATCTCTTTGGACCTTTTGGATGTTTACTGATTTGATGATGATTGTATCTTGTCATTAAGTTTTAGGTTAATGATTGGTTTTAACAAAAACTTTGTTGTTTAGTGCTGGGACATGGCAGCTGCATCTTTGTTCATACCACCAGTATTACTCAGGTCTGTATCACTATCTTATAGTATATCTAGGACTGATGTGACCAGCTCTGTGTAGTGCTGTGTAATTTGTGTGTTATATAAATAAAGGAATTAATATTATTATTATTATCGCCTCATTTTGGGCTGCATTGGATTAAAAGTTAATTTGTGGCTTCCCAGAAATTCAGAGGGTTTTTGTCCATTCTCTCACCATCATATTGATGATTGTATGTGCTTTACTATATATTTATTTAAATTAAATCCACCATTAAAATCAAGCATGAAAGACCAGCAGCGTGATAATGGTAATCTGCTAATACCTGTTATCTATGGCCTCCATACCTCTTGCTGAAGGGCTCCTGGGAGTGTTGACAGAGCACCTCATTGTTACAGCTTCACAGGCTGTTAGACTGTATTTCCCTCCACCTGCCCATAAGCACTTCCCACTCTTTTTGCCTGATGTAATCTCATTATAGCAGAGGAAGTTTCAGCACCAGTGCCAGATTATGGGGACGGCTCCCATGGTGTCTGCCCCGAGATGACCACCACTTTGCTCTGAGGAGCGCACTATCAAACAATGGTGGATTTAAGTATGGGCGATTCGAGCAGTCACATGGCCATTTGAATTGCCCATTAGATGTGTGGGGATTAAATCCGGTCCATCTCCCTGGGTCTTCTAAAGTGGCTGTTAAAAAGAGGCCGGTTCAGAGATGTGTGCAGTAGCCAGAAGCAGGCTCAGATCCCACACCTCTACACACTGGTGTCTATGACAGAAGGAACAGTGCACGGCATGACAATGTCCTGGCGAAGGCGTCAAAGTGACATCATACATTGCACTACCTACACCAGAAGTCTGACTGCTGGAAGAGGAGGAGGTTGGGATGCACACTGGGAGAGTGGGAGAAGGTATGTAAAGATTTTCTTATTTTTATATTTTACAAAGGCTGGCTGGATAAATTAGTGGGGCCTCAATTTGTTCATTGCTATATTTTTTACTTCATTATATTAATTAGGAGCACAGTGCTGTTATCCAGGTGACATTATATTGTAAGAGACTGTCGTATTTTTAGTTAAACATCCTAAAACATCTTGTGGAAAATACTGCAGGCCAGGAGAAGTCACCA
This sequence comes from Engystomops pustulosus, assembly GCA_019512145.1. NCBI lineage: Eukaryota > Metazoa > Chordata > Amphibia > Anura > Leptodactylidae > Engystomops > Engystomops pustulosus. Next base: position 20,934 of record WNYA01002626.1, on the reverse strand, counting down.
TGAGTTTTTGAGTTTCTGAGTTTTTAGTTACCCCTTGTATCCTGGAGTTACTGACTGAGATTCTGGTATAGAAGACAACCCTCATCATGTGGAGTGTCAGTGAGTATTCCTTCTAAATATAACCTGTCGGCACTGTGATAGCAATGAGTTTTATTTTTATAAGACTTCGGGTCCTTTTAAGAGTCTACCTGGAAAACTTGTTGGATAAGATGTAAAAGGCATGAGAGAGATAGCAGACTGCATCTATTTTTTAAAAAGTCATGACTAGTAGGGGTCATAGCTGTGAACCCATGGTTCCAAGCACTCATGGTAGTCATAATCAGATATCTGTAAATTGAAATTTTTATTCAGTATCAGTTTTAGGGCAAATATGTTACCTGAAATCTCTGGAGAAGCATCAACAATGACTGCCCTCTCCTCCAGTGAAACTACAAGGAGGGAAATCATTATGAAGGTTGAAGACATTAGTATTGGCTTTGTACCATTCTTACTCACTATTGCATCTTATGTCCAAATCATCTCCACCATTTTGAAGATTCGCTCTTCGGAAACACGGCTTAAGGCTTTCTCCAGTTGTACTTCTCACCTCACTACTGTCATATTATTCTATGGTCCGATATTAATTTTGTATATGAAACCAGAGTCAGAATATTCTAAAGAACAAGATAACTTGTTTTCCTTACTGTATGTGGCTGTGGTTCCCATGCTAAATCCATTTGTCTATAGCCTGAGAAACAAAGATGTGCTAGATGGTGTAAGAAAGTTAATTGCAAGAAACATTGTGGGAACATAGAATCTTTTTAAGAAATAAAGTTATGTAATAATGTACAATCTGTGAAACACATTTGCCAGTAGATTTCTTTTTCGTTCAAATAATTTTTTATTAAAGAGTATTTTGCATTACAATAATACACACTGTCAAGCTTTCATAAACAATTACATAGGAATGTAGTACATACTTTAGGTCTATACAATTACATAACAGTGAGTCATATGAGCAGTATGGCAATCTTGGATTTTAACTACTCGCAAGAGCTCTTGTGGTTTTGCTCTGCAGGTTAGCCAACCTTTTGGATGACTTTGTACATATACTCTTAATTTTTTTATTTATATTGATTAACTCAGTAAGTTATTCTTAATAAAGCGCCCAACTGGTCATATACCAACTCATAAACAAATAAACATATAACTGAATACAGGCCAAGATATTCCAGATATTATTTTTTGTCATTTTGGTCTCAGGGATATAGTCTACCCTGTGGCGTATTCTCTCGTTCTTTACTGATCCCTATAAGAGGTATCCTGTCTAAGCCCCGGTATAATACTACTACAGGTTCCTGTAATTTTTCCACAAATTCCATATCTTTTCTATGGGTTGATGCTTTAGAAAACCCTGAGACAGGGCTAATTCGTATCTGTATATTGTATCTGCTCTTGCTAACCATTCTGTCGGTGGTGGGAGGTTAGGGGTTTTCCAATATTTGGCAATAAGAATTCTAGCTAATGCCAGGAGTTTACATAGAAGCATTCTTTGAGGTATAGAAAACGCCTGTGAATCCAAGCATAACAACGCTTGTCCTGGAGAACTATTTATTTTTGGGTCTATGACCAACCTTAGCACCTTATATACTTCCTCCCAAAAGGGTTGAATGATAGGACAGCCCCAAAAGGTATGTATCAATGTGCCCTTCCCGCCACATCCTCTCCAACATGTGGGTGGGGTATTGGGATAAGCTAAATGGATTCTATCTGGAGTGAAGTACCATCTCAGCGTCAGCTTAATTGCATTTTCGATATGGAATGTGCACTTCAAGGCCTTGTGTGTCAGAGATATGGCTTTGCCCCAGTCCTTCGGTGTGATTGTGCGGCCTAGATCTCTTTCCCACATTCTATAAGTGTAGAAGTTTTTGAATCTAGAGCAGGAGGTGAGATGTGAGTATATTGGTCGTAGGCCCTTTGCCTGCGACAGAATCAATTTCCATAGTAATTCGTCATATTTGGGTGCTAATCCCTTAGTTGCCTCTATAAAATGTTTAAGTCTAAGGTAGGTGAATATAGTGGAATTTGGTAGTTGAAAGCTCCTTTGGATGTCAGCAAAGTTTTGGACCTGCCTCCCCTCCATTACTTGGGCTACGGTTTTAACTCCTGCCATTTTCCACAAACGGAGGTCTAGGTCCATATGTTGATCATATTAGATGTTAGTGGCAGTGGTAAAGTGGGCATATTAAGATTCCACAAACTGGTCTGTAGTATTGTCTTAATATCTGTTGCGTTAAGTACCGTTAATTCAATGTTCATCCATGGCATTTTTTTTATGGATTGGACCCAGCTAGCTGCCTGTTGGAGTGCTGTGGCTTTATAGTACCCTCTAATATCTGGGACCCCCAATCCTCCCACCATTTTATGCTTGGCAATTATTGCTCTCGTTATTCGTGGTTTTTTCCCCTTCCAAATGTATGAGGACATTATTTTTTGGGCTCTGGCAAAGAATCTCAATTGGCAGAGTACGAAATAGATATAGTAATCTTGGAAGTAATAGCATTTTATATGCTGCTACTCTTCCCAGCCATGACACTTCCATATTGAGCATAGATTTTGCTTCCCTTTGCAGCGTATCAAGTAAATTTTCATAACTATCCGTGTATAGTTTAGACGTAGGAAAGGACACCTGCACACCTAGATATTGAAGGCTATGTGCCCTCCAGTCAAATGGGTACTTTGTATTCAAATAGAAGAGTGTTTCGGGTTTTATAAATATGGGTAATGCTTGGGTTTTAGTCGTATTTAGTTTATAGTAGGATATCCTACCAAAGGTTTTTATCAGGTCCATCACTGACTCAAGTGAGTCTTCCGGGTTCGATAAGGAGAGGATGATATCATCCGCATATAAGGAGATGACATGTTCTAAGTCGCCCACCTTTACGCCTCTTATGTGAGGGGAGTTTTGTATTGCCCATGCTAGGAGTTCCAGGGACAGTATAAAGATTAATGGGGATAGCGGACACCCCTGTCGGGTCCCGTTTGTGATATTGAACGGATCCGACAAAGTGCCATTAACAAATACCCTTGCGGTTGGAGCTGTGTACAGTGCTGTAATTGCTTTAAGTATATTCCCCCTGAAACCCATCTCACCTAGGGCCGAGAAGGCATAAGACCAGTGAATACGGTCAAAAGCCTTCTGAGCGTCTAAACCTAAAAATACAGAGGACAGATGTTGACGATCCACAAAGTGGACCAGGTCGATGATTTTCCTGGTGTTGTCAGAGGCTTGTCTATTTTTAATGAAGCCTACTTGATTCTCATTGATCAACCCAGGCAGGAACTTGATAAGTCGGGCTGCTATTACTCTTGCGTATATCTTAGTGTCTGCGTTCAAGAGAGAAATTGGTCTGAAATTCTGGGGGGTGTCTGCTGGTTTGCCGGGTTTAGGTATCGTAACTATCAGGGCCTCCTGATTTTCCTCTGGCAACGCTCCAATTTCTATCATGTGTTTGAATGCGTTGGACATGTGTGGGGAAATTAGAGTGCTATTAAGCTTATAATATTCCCCTATGATACCATCAGGTCCCGGAGCCTTATTGGGTGGAAGTTCTTTGAGGGCCCTAGAAATTTCTTCCTTTGAGAATGGTTGCGACATTTCATCAGTCTGTTGCTCAGTAAGGGTCCTTAGTTTTAGTCTGTTTAAAAAGGTCCTGATTTCCGTTTGGGTCGGCTGGTAAGTGAAAGGGTCTTCTCTTAGGTTATACAAATCTGCATAATAGTCTTTAAATCTATTGGCAATGTCCCTAGGAGTGAGTAGTTTACCCTTGTTGTCTGCTGTGTATAAGTATTGGATCTTAGCTTTGATTTGTTTTAATTTAAAGCGCTTGGCCAGCAGCTTCCCAGCCTTGTCTCCCTCTGCACAATGACTGCCCTCTCCTCCAGTGAAACTACAAGGAGGGAAATCATCATGAAGGTTGAAGACATTATTATTGCTTTTGTACCATTCTTACTCACTATTGCATCTTATGTCCAAATTATCTCCACCATTTTGAAGATTCGCTCTTCGGAAACACGGCTTAAGGCTTTCTCCAGTTGTACTTCTCACCTCACTACCGTCATATTATTCTATGGTCCGGTATTAATTTTGTATATGAAACCAGAGTCAGAATATTCTAAAGAACAAGATAACTTGTTTTCATTACTGTATGTGGCTGTGGTTCCCATGTTGAACCCATTTGTCTATAGCCTGAGAAACAAAGATGTGCTAGATGCTGTAAGAAAGTTAATTACAAGAAACATTGTGGGAACATAGAATCTTTTTAAGAAATAAAGTTATGTAATAATGTACAAAATTAGTGAAACACATTTGCCAGTCGATTTTTTAAATGTATGTTTGATATTCCTGTTAAGGTAAACCTAGCTGATCAAATCCTGTCATTTCTACTTGCTTATTTTCCTAAAATGTAATATAATAGAACTGAAGATGGTGCCGAGATCCTAGACCACACCTAACACTTCGAGGCGAAGGAATGTGAACGTGACGTCAATGTGTGACAGCAGGGAAGTTCTCCAATCAAGACGATGTCTGATATCGTTATTCTTTATACGCTCCTTCCTGTCTACTTCTTTTTCTCTTACTTTTTTACATAGATTTGTGAAACCAAATAAATCATGCGCAGTTCTGATTTGCTACGGCAATGGCATGAGTGAGACTTGAATCAGCAGTAGTCTGAATCATTCCTTATGAATGCACACAGGCTTTTAACTGATTTGATTGGAAATACCTGGCCAATGCATACTAAAAGGGAATATCTTAAATCCCACCCTAACAGTTTGAGGCACTGATGAGATCCCCGTAAGCAGGACCAGGAAACCCCCACGTTCTGGCACCGCCTACAGCCTCGAGATCAATGCTCCCCGATTGAGACTGATCAACCCAGAATCACGGTAAGTTTCAGATTACATATGTTAACCTGTTACTTACTTGTGACTGGAGGGGTGGTGATTTCACTGTGGTTGTAAGCAGCCAGGATAGGAGGGTAAGATAGTATCTGCAACATTCTGCAAACTTTTGCAAAGTTCTGCAAACTTCTGAGCTCTCTTGCTGTGAGCTCAGCGTTTTGCAGAATGTTTTGTAAATAGAATGATGAACTGTAAATAGAGTCTGCAGCTCCTGTCTGTAATGTATGTAATGTATCTATTATATGTTCCAGTGTCTGGCTGAGCTCTGCTGCTAGAAATGAGCTCTTCTGCAAAGGGGCTCAGTGCTTTCTTCTCAGATAACGCCACCTTCGGGCTGGAGTGTTTTTGCGCCCGTTTTTGAAAACGTTGCAAGTGATGAATATCATTAGGCGCAGCAAAACATCTGGATTGGTAAGATAGATGAGGGAAAGCTGGGTATTTTTGCTGCGCAGCTAGTTTGGCGTTTAATCGCAAAAATGGCGCAAAAACGGTGCGCCTGAATGAAAAGGCACAAAAACAACAGAAAAAACGAGTCATACATGTGGCCCAATGTAAATAAATTGAACTCAAAATGACACAAAAAAAGGACCGAGATTCCCCAACACGTCCCCCGACCATCTGCGAGTAATGACTATCCTGACATAGATGTATGTGGGTCACACGCCCGGCTGCTCACATGAGGTTATAGCCTCTGCTGCTTCCTTCCACTGCAGAACCTTCAACAATATGCAAATTTGTGATAATAACAGACGAGGTGTTCTGGTGAGACGTTACACAGGTGCATGAGGATCTTTATGAGTAATGAGTAAATGTAGGACCTGTGACTCAATGCCCGCACATAGAGTGAATATTTTGCAAATGGCGACTTGAATTCTTCTTGCTGTAAAGCTCAGATTTTATTTGGAGCTAATCCCAAGGGCTTCCGACAAACAGGTATCCCCATCCATGTTCACCATTTAACCCCCCTACAGGGATATAGACTTCACCACACCAGGAAAACAAGGCCAAACTCTTGGAGAAGTTCAAGGACGGGTGATACTAAGACTCCATGGAACAGAATGCTCAGGCACCGCAACGTTGAATGACTTAGTCTTTGGAGTGGAAGGTGCCTGAGCATGCAGGTTCCTGGTCAATGACTTCAGTGGTCACTATATACTGACCATCACTCATGACATCAGCTAGAATAATTGCAGTTCTATGACATCATTGAAGAAAAGTAGATGTTGTCACTTACCACAGGGTTGTGTTGCAGCAGCTGTAAAAGATGAAATAGAAAGGTTGGCACAAGGGTTTTGGTAAGCAGACTGGAGCCTACAGGACTAGAAACTTCAGTTCAACATGACTGACTTTTGCTATATGAGACCCAACCAACCAAACAATGACTGCCCTCTCCTCCAGTGAAACTACAAGGAGGGAAATCATTATGAAGGTTGAAGACATTAGTATTGGCTTTGTACCATTCTTACTCACTATTGCATCTTATGTCCAAATCATCTCCACCATTTTGAAGATTCGCTCTTCGGAAACACGGCTTAAGGCTTTCTCCAGTTGTACTTCTCACCTCACTACTGTCATATTATTCTATGGTCCGATATTAATTTTGTATATGAAACCAGAGTCAGAATATTCTAAAGAACAAGATAACTTGTTTTCCTTACTGTATGTGGCTGTGGTTCCCATGCTAAATCCATTTGTCTATAGCCTGAGAAACAAAGATGTGCTAGATGGTGTAAGAAAGTTAATTGCAAGAAACATTGTGGGAACATAGAATCTTTTTAAGAAATAAAGTTATGTAATAATGTACAATCTGTGAAACACATTTGCCAGTAGATTTCTTTTTCGTTCAAATAATTTTTTATTAAAGAGTATTTTGCATTACAATAATACACACTGTCAAGCTTTCATAAACAATTACATAGGAATGTAGTACATACTTTAGGTCTATACAATTACATAACAGTGAGTCATATGAGCAGTATGGCAATCTTGGATTTTAACTACTCGCAAGAGCTCTTGTGGTTTTGCTCTGCAGGTTAGCCAACCTTTTGGATGACTTTGTACATATACTCTTAATTTTTTTATTTATATTGATTAACTCAGTAAGTTATTCTTAATAAAGCGCCCAACTGGTCATATACCAACTCATAAACAAATAAACATATAACTGAATACAGGCCAAGATATTCCAGATATTATTTTTTGTCATTTTGGTCTCAGGGATATAGTCTACCCTGTGGCGTATTCTCTCGTTCTTTACTGATCCCTATAAGAGGTATCCTGTCTAAGCCCCGGTATAATACTACTACAGGTTCCTGTAATTTTTCCACAAATTCCATATCTTTTCTATGGGTTGATGCTTTAGAAAACCCTGAGACAGGGCTAATTCGTATCTGTATATTGTATCTGCTCTTGCTAACCATTCTGTCGGTGGTGGGAGGTTAGGGGTTTTCCAATATTTGGCAATAAGAATTCTAGCTAATGCCAGGAGTTTACATAGAAGCATTCTTTGAGGTATAGAAAACGCCTGTGAATCCAAGCATAACAACGCTTGTCCTGGAGAACTATTTATTTTTGGGTCTATGACCAACCTTAGCACCTTATATACTTCCTCCCAAAAGGGTTGAATGATAGGACAGCCCCAAAAGGTATGTATCAATGTGCCCTTCCCGCCACATCCTCTCCAACATGTGGGTGGGGTATTGGGATAAGCTAAATGGATTCTATCTGGAGTGAAGTACCATCTCAGCGTCAGCTTAATTGCATTTTCGATATGGAATGTGCACTTCAAGGCCTTGTGTGTCAGAGATATGGCTTTGCCCCAGTCCTTCGGTGTGATTGTGCGGCCTAGATCTCTTTCCCACATTCTATAAGTGTAGAAGTTTTTGAATCTAGAGCAGGAGGTGAGATGTGAGTATATTGGTCGTAGGCCCTTTGCCTGCGACAGAATCAATTTCCATAGTAATTCGTCATATTTGGGTGCTAATCCCTTAGTTGCCTCTATAAAATGTTTAAGTCTAAGGTAGGTGAATATAGTGGAATTTGGTAGTTGAAAGCTCCTTTGGATGTCAGCAAAGTTTTGGACCTGCCTCCCCTCCATTACTTGGGCTACGGTTTTAACTCCTGCCATTTTCCACAAACGGAGGTCTAGGTCCATATGTTGATCATATTAGATGTTAGTGGCAGTGGTAAAGTGGGCATATTAAGATTCCACAAACTGGTCTGTAGTATTGTCTTAATATCTGTTGCGTTAAGTACCGTTAATTCAATGTTCATCCATGGCATTTTTTTTATGGATTGGACCCAGCTAGCTGCCTGTTGGAGTGCTGTGGCTTTATAGTACCCTCTAATATCTGGGACCCCCAATCCTCCCACCATTTTATGCTTGGCAATTATTGCTCTCGTTATTCGTGGTTTTTTCCCCTTCCAAATGTATGAGGACATTATTTTTTGGGCTCTGGCAAAGAATCTCAATTGGCAGAGTACGAAATAGATATAGTAATCTTGGAAGTAATAGCATTTTATATGCTGCTACTCTTCCCAGCCATGACACTTCCATATTGAGCATAGATTTTGCTTCCCTTTGCAGCGTATCAAGTAAATTTTCATAACTATCCGTGTATAGTTTAGACGTAGGAAAGGACACCTGCACACCTAGATATTGAAGGCTATGTGCCCTCCAGTCAAATGGGTACTTTGTATTCAAATAGAAGAGTGTTTCGGGTTTTATAAATATGGGTAATGCTTGGGTTTTAGTCGTATTTAGTTTATAGTAGGATATCCTACCAAAGGTTTTTATCAGGTCCATCACTGACTCAAGTGAGTCTTCCGGGTTCGATAAGGAGAGGATGATATCATCCGCATATAAGGAGATGACATGTTCTAAGTCGCCCACCTTTACGCCTCTTATGTGAGGGGAGTTTTGTATTGCCCATGCTAGGAGTTCCAGGGACAGTATAAAGATTAATGGGGATAGCGGACACCCCTGTCGGGTCCCGTTTGTGATATTGAACGGATCCGACAAAGTGCCATTAACAAATACCCTTGCGGTTGGAGCTGTGTACAGTGCTGTAATTGCTTTAAGTATATTCCCCCTGAAACCCATCTCACCTAGGGCCGAGAAGGCATAAGACCAGTGAATACGGTCAAAAGCCTTCTGAGCGTCTAAACCTAAAAATACAGAGGACAGATGTTGACGATCCACAAAGTGGACCAGGTCGATGATTTTCCTGGTGTTGTCAGAGGCTTGTCTATTTTTAATGAAGCCTACTTGATTCTCATTGATCAACCCAGGCAGGAACTTGATAAGTCGGGCTGCTATTACTCTTGCGTATATCTTAGTGTCTGCGTTCAAGAGAGAAATTGGTCTGAAATTCTGGGGGGTGTCTGCTGGTTTGCCGGGTTTAGGTATCGTAACTATCAGGGCCTCCTGATTTTCCTCTGGCAACGCTCCAATTTCTATCATGTGTTTGAATGCGTTGGACATGTGTGGGGAAATTAGAGTGCTATTAAGCTTATAATATTCCCCTATGATACCATCAGGTCCCGGAGCCTTATTGGGTGGAAGTTCTTTGAGGGCCCTAGAAATTTCTTCCTTTGAGAATGGTTGCGACATTTCATCAGTCTGTTGCTCAGTAAGGGTCCTTAGTTTTAGTCTGTTTAAAAAGGTCCTGATTTCCGTTTGGGTCGGCTGGTAAGTGAAAGGGTCTTCTCTTAGGTTATACAAATCTGCATAATAGTCTTTAAATCTATTGGCAATGTCCCTAGGAGTGAGTAGTTTACCCTTGTTGTCTGCTGTGTATAAGTATTGGATCTTAGCTTTGATTTGTTTTAATTTAAAGCGCTTGGCCAGCAGCTTCCCAGCCTTGTCTCCCTCTGCACAATGACTGCCCTCTCCTCCAGTGAAACTACAAGGAGGGAAATCATCATGAAGGTTGAAGACATTATTATTGCTTTTGTACCATTCTTACTCACTATTGCATCTTATGTCCAAATTATCTCCACCATTTTGAAGATTCGCTCTTCGGAAACACGGCTTAAGGCTTTCTCCAGTTGTACTTCTCACCTCACTACCGTCATATTATTCTATGGTCCGGTATTAATTTTGTATATGAAACCAGAGTCAGAATATTCTAAAGAACAAGATAACTTGTTTTCATTACTGTATGTGGCTGTGGTTCCCATGTTGAACCCATTTGTCTATAGCCTGAGAAACAAAGATGTGCTAGATGCTGTAAGAAAGTTAATTACAAGAAACATTGTGGGAACATAGAATCTTTTTAAGAAATAAAGTTATGTAATAATGTACAAAATTAGTGAAACACATTTGCCAGTCGATTTTTTAAATGTATGTTTGATATTCCTGTTAAGGTAAACCTAGCTGATCAAATCCTGTCATTTCTACTTGCTTATTTTCCTAAAATGTAATATAATAGAACTGAAGATGGTGCCGAGATCCTAGACCACACCTAACACTTCGAGGCGAAGGAATGTGAACGTGACGTCAATGTGTGACAGCAGGGAAGTTCTCCAATCAAGACGATGTCTGATATCGTTATTCTTTATACGCTCCTTCCTGTCTACTTCTTTTTCTCTTACTTTTTTACATAGATTTGTGAAACCAAATAAATCATGCGCAGTTCTGATTTGCTACGGCAATGGCATGAGTGAGACTTGAATCAGCAGTAGTCTGAATCATTCCTTATGAATGCACACAGGCTTTTAACTGATTTGATTGGAAATACCTGGCCAATGCATACTAAAAGGGAATATCTTAAATCCCACCCTAACAGTTTGAGGCACTGATGAGATCCCCGTAAGCAGGACCAGGAAACCCCCACGTTCTGGCACCGCCTACAGCCTCGAGATCAATGCTCCCCGATTGAGACTGATCAACCCAGAATCACGGTAAGTTTCAGATTACATATGTTAACCTGTTACTTACTTGTGACTGGAGGGGTGGTGATTTCACTGTGGTTGTAAGCAGCCAGGATAGGAGGGTAAGATAGTATCTGCAACATTCTGCAAACTTTTGCAAAGTTCTGCAAACTTCTGAGCTCTCTTGCTGTGAGCTCAGCGTTTTGCAGAATGTTTTGTAAATAGAATGATGAACTGTAAATAGAGTCTGCAGCTCCTGTCTGTAATGTATGTAATGTATCTATTATATGTTCCAGTGTCTGGCTGAGCTCTGCTGCTAGAAATGAGCTCTTCTGCAAAGGGGCTCAGTGCTTTCTTCTCAGATAACGCCACCTTCGGGCTGGAGTGTTTTTGCGCCCGTTTTTGAAAACGTTGCAAGTGATGAATATCATTAGGCGCAGCAAAACATCTGGATTGGTAAGATAGATGAGGGAAAGCTGGGTATTTTTGCTGCGCAGCTAGTTTGGCGTTTAATCGCAAAAATGGCGCAAAAACGGTGCGCCTGAATGAAAAGGCACAAAAACAACAGAAAAAACGAGTCATACATGTGGCCCAATGTAAATAAATTGAACTCAAAATGACACAAAAAAAGGACCGAGATTCCCCAACACGTCCCCCGACCATCTGCGAGTAATGACTATCCTGACATAGATGTATGTGGGTCACACGCCCGGCTGCTCACATGAGGTTATAGCCTCTGCTGCTTCCTTCCACTGCAGAACCTTCAACAATATGCAAATTTGTGATAATAACAGACGAGGTGTTCTGGTGAGACGTTACACAGGTGCATGAGGATCTTTATGAGTAATGAGTAAATGTAGGACCTGTGACTCAATGCCCGCACATAGAGTGAATATTTTGCAAATGGCGACTTGAATTCTTCTTGCTGTAAAGCTCAGATTTTATTTGGAGCTAATCCCAAGGGCTTCCGACAAACAGGTATCCCCATCCATGTTCACCATTTAACCCCCCTACAGGGATATAGACTTCACCACACCAGGAAAACAAGGCCAAACTCTTGGAGAAGTTCAAGGACGGGTGATACTAAGACTCCATGGAACAGAATGCTCAGGCACCGCAACGTTGAATGACTTAGTCTTTGGAGTGGAAGGTGCCTGAGCATGCAGGTTCCTGGTCAATGACTTCAGTGGTCACTATATACTGACCATCACTCATGACATCAGCTAGAATAATTGCAGTTCTATGACATCATTGAAGAAAAGTAGATGTTGTCACTTACCACAGGGTTGTGTTGCAGCAGCTGTAAAAGATGAAATAGAAAGGTTGGCACAAGGGTTTTGGTAAGCAGACTGGAGCCTACAGGACTAGAAACTTCAGTTCAACATGACTGACTTTTGCTATATGAGACCCAACCAACCAAGACAGGGGCTTGGATTGGCGAAAGCTCGTCTGGCAGCGGAGCGCCAGTTCCATCTCAAGATCCGACTAACATAGTTTTAACTGCAGCACCTTTAATCTACTACTAGTTCACTGCCTCCATACATCGTCCCCTTATCAAACGAGCTGTGTCAGGCAGAATTTTGGGTTGTTTTCATGGCTTCCACATCAAACTTGTTAACTTTGTCGCCACCCTGCTGTGTAATCCACAAAATATACTGGCAAACTTTTATCATTTACCAATATTATTTCAGCGCTTCTTGCGCATCTGTTTACATTCCCCTCACCCGCCATATCCTAAACTTATAAGAACGCTACTACACTTGATCTTATACAAAAGGTTCTTAGAAGTGCTGTTTGGGGAGTAGCCTAGAGACAGGGGCTTGGATTGGCGAAAGCTCGTCTGGCAGCGGAGCGCCAGCTCCATCTCAAGATCCAACTAACATAGTTTTAACTGCAGCACCTTTAATCTACTACTAGTTCACTGCCTCCATACATCGTCCCCTTATCAAACGAGCTGTGTCAGGCAGAATTTTCAGGTGTTTCACCAGATACATAGTGGAACTCGGCCCATCGGTCGCCGCCATGCTGGAGACCTGAAGTTGCAATCATAGCAGCGCAATATGAATGCCCCATACTGTCGCTCTTAATCATGGAAGTCGTCTCCATGGATGCCTCCACATGTTGTCCCCTTATCAAAAGAGCTCACCAGATACATATGGGAACTGGTCACTATGTCGCCACCATGCTGTGATCGCTAAAATATACCGTTCAACCCTTTGTGTTCAATAGGAAATCACTTTCAGCGCTTCTTGCCTCACCTCCTTTGGTTCCTCCCCATTGGTTTGAAGCCTGAGTCCATTTAGGGTATGTCACCATGACAGACTCTAGCCTGCCACTGCTGCCGCTGCCTCTGCATGCCGTCCCTTAAAGTGTCAGGGTCAATTATTGCATGTTTTAGATGCTATCTAGCCTCATTCGGTCACTCTGTCATGGCCATGCTGTTGCCCATAATTTTGGCATAATGGTACGATTAAGCAGCCTCAGAGGCATCCATGCATGCTGCCCCTGCTGTTTCCTGTCCATTTCCGTGGTGTTTCCATCCTTTTCTGAGGTTCCCAGGTGTTTGGCCAAGCTTCCCTGTGCAGAGCCTTGGTCCCCTTGAAAAATGCTCGAGTCTCCCATTGATTTTAACGGGGCTCGTTATTCGAGACGAGCACTGGAGCATCGGGAAAAGTTTGTCTCGAACAACGAGTACCCGAGCATTTTAGTGCTCGCTCATCTCTATTTGCCAGTATGCATCTATTGACCTTATGTGTTTTATGTTCAAGAAGGGTTGCAAAGTTTCCAGAGACAAACCCCAGAACTGCCAGGAGAAGGTGATCTTCCTAGGTCACTGCTTCTCAGTCACAGGCAGACACCTGACAGAGGAAAGTAAGCTGGCAGTCCAGAATATGCCCCTGCCCCGAGGGCCTAAGCCTCTCCGCATGTTTCTAGGGCTGGCCAGCCACTGCGGGCCTGGGATAAGGTCTGCTGCCTCCAGCCTGATGCTGCCCCTTTCCGACTAAATTACTTCTTCCCCATTTGCCCTTAGTCAGGAGGCAATTGATGCATTCCACAGCCTTAAGCTGGCAAATCCTGTCTGCCCCCATTCTAGGCACACTGAACCAAACCTTTTATTTTATTTTGTGGCCATGCCACAGGTGTCCTAGCTCAGGAACGTGGTGGCCTCCCCAGTGACCTACTCTTAGGCCCGGTTAGACTCAGTCATGAGGGGAGCCCCTCATGTGTCAGTAGCTGCAGCCAGCAATCTGCTCAGCAAGGCCAGTGAGTTGATCCAAGATCCTAGATCACTCGGTTACTGTGTAAACCCCACATGACTTGCACAGAGTCCTCACACAAGTACAGCCCAAGCATCTGAGCAATGGCTAGACAGCTTAGACTGTAGTGTGCACTCCTGATGCCCCAGAACATCACAATGACAAGGTGCACAGCCCTGAATCCTGCTGTTCTGTCACCAGTCTTACAGGTTTCAGAGGAGAGGGGGGGGGGCAGAGAAGGGTGTTTTACCCAGATGTTGAGTTTTTTTCTCATAGATGGCTCTAGGTCTGCAGAAGAAGACAGATGGTTCTACACTGGATATACAGTGGTCAGTGGCGCACATGAGGTAGTAAAAGCAGAACCACTCCCTCCACACAGGTCAGCACAGGAGGTGAAGTGACGGCACTCAGGGAAGTGCTACAGCTGGTGGAAGGTAAAAGGACAAACATCTATACTCAAGGTGTAGTTTTGGGGTCTAAACACGACTATGAACCCATATGGAAGGCTAGAGATTTCCTCACCTCTGTAGGGACCCCCTTAAGCATGGCACGCAGATTATAGAGCTCATGAATGCTCTCTTACTTCCACAAGAGGTGGGGATAGTAAAAGTAAAAACACACACAATTTGGTAACTCCACAAGCCAAGGGCAAGTATGTGGCCGACAGGGTGGCGAAGGCAGCTGCACAGATGGAACCCAGAGACTGTCCTGTAGCCTCAAACGGTGAGTTCTGAGTTAAAATGTTTGATCCACAGGTGTTCCAGTCCCTGGTGGCCTGAGTGTCATCAGAAAAAAAGGAAGTGTGGAGGAAAGCTGGAGCCCAGATGCCAATGGGACCTGGAAGTTGGGAGAGAGGGTGTGCTTGCCCAGAGCCCTGCACCTGACAGTAAGTCAAGTAGCCAACGGACACAGACACATATCCAAAATGGCCATGTTAGTGCTCATAAACTGCCAGTGGTTTTCCCTGGGCATTACTACCCCTGTCACTAGACTAGCCTGTATAGTCTGTGCTCGCCACAACCCGGGTAAGGTGGTAAAGACCCTACAGAAGGTGACTCCCAAGCCGCTGTATCCTTTCCAAAGACTGCAGATGGAATTTATCCAGCTATCAAAAAGTG
This sequence comes from Engystomops pustulosus, assembly GCA_019512145.1. NCBI lineage: Eukaryota > Metazoa > Chordata > Amphibia > Anura > Leptodactylidae > Engystomops > Engystomops pustulosus. The sequence continues at coordinate 5,741 of WNYA01002626.1, read as the reverse complement.
GTACGTAGGAATACGTGCTTGTGTGCATTGTTCTCTTTCCAGGGTGGCCAGATGCTTTTCTCATGACCAAGGCTACTGCCAGAGCTGCAGCCAAGAAAGTGGAGAGTGAGATTTTCTGCAGGTTTGGACTTCCAGAGACCATAGAGTGCAGTCGCAGAACCCATTTCACTGGATAGATAAAGACTAGAGATGAGCGAGCACTAAAATGCTCGGGTACTCGTTATTCGAGACAAACTTTTCCCGATGCTCCAGTGCTCGTCTCGAATAACGAGCCCCATTGAAGTCAATGGGAGACTCGAGCATTTTTCAAGGGGACCAAGGCTCTGCACAGGGAAGCTTGGCCAAACACCTGGGAACCTCAGAAAAGGATGGAAACACCACGGAAATGGACAGGAAACAGCAGGGGCAGCATGCATGGATGCTTCTGAGGCTGCTTAATCGTACCATTATGCCAAAATTATGGGCAACAGCATGGCCATGACAGAGTGACCGAATGAGGCAAGATAGCATCTAAAACATACAATAATTGACCCTGACACTACAGAGGACGGCATGCAGAGGCAGCGGCAGCAGCGGCAGGCTAGAGAGTGTCATGGCAACATACCCTAAATGGACTCAGGCTTCAAACCAATGGGTGGCAGAGAGGAACCAAAGGAGGTGAGCAAGAAGCCCCACGTTAGTCCTACAGTACAGCCCTCAGTTCAAAGCTATCTCCAACATTGTGAACCAACATATCCCCTTACTTAAAACAGACCCGGTACTTGAAAACATTCTCAAAAATGGTTGCCGGATTGTTTCCAGAAGAGGCCAAAGTCTGGGGAATTTACTTTCCCCCTCTCTGTTCTCCACACAATCCAAACCAACTTGGCTCTCCACCCAGGGTTTCTTTAGATGCAGAGCCACCCGCTGCCAAACCTGTAAATTTGTGGAAAACAGAAAGAAAACTTTCTCCTCAAGTGATGGCTCAAAAGAATTTGCCTTAAAAAAATTCCTAAACTGTAACTCGGATAATGTAGTATACATCATACACTGCACCATGTGCAATTTGATGTATATCGGGCACACATCCCGCAAGTTTAAAGTCAGGTTCTTGGAACAAGTACGAGACATCGTGAATCCCACGGGTCACAACCTTACCGGTGCATCACAGCACTTTGTTGTGGTTCACAATGGGGATGTTCACTCTCTTACCACTTATGCCATAGAGAAGGTCCATGTGAACAGTAGGGGGGGCAACATGACAGCCCGTTTGGCCAATAGAGAGGCATTTTGGATTTTCTCCTTGGAAACCTGTTTCCCTCAAGGTCTCAACATGAGAAGGGAATTAATGTATCATTATTAATCCCATGTTATGCCGGTCTCCCATAATTTCCAAGTATTTCATGCTACAATGGTGCCGCTACAGGACTGCTCTCATTCAATTGCAGCCTCCCTAGCACCACTCTATCCCATTGTCCATGTTCATTCTTTTAAATGACTTCCCATCATAAATTTTTTTAATATGTTTGAATTGTTGGTTTTATCATATTGTACATTTATGTTTTCTAACATTACTTGTTCCATTTGCCCTAGATCTAATACCACCTACCTTGACGTTTGGGGGGTTTTCTAGGTTTCGCCGCGACGATCCTCGTCATGTTCATCCGAACCTAGCTGTCCCGGGGGCTTTTGCCGGGGATCTCCGCTGCGGTGCCGACAGGATTCCTCCTCATCATGGTCCCCCCTTTGCTGTCCCTATTGGGATTTGTTCTTGTCTGCTATATAGCTCTCTATGCCTGAGATTCATGTGCGCCTGGGTCACCAGGCAACCACAAACGTGACACGCCGCGGGATCATGTGACCTGGGTGTACCATGTGATTCAGGTCATGTGACCGAACATGATCCGCCCATGATACCGGGACCGTGTTAGACGGACTATCTACAATTCAAGGAACAAGATAAGATGTCTCTGTGAGTAGTTCTTGCCCCGTCCAGCAACTGCTGCACCACCAAACATCGGAAACGGTTAATATTATGTACCACTGTTTATGTTTTACTGTTGGTGGGTGGCAACGGAAGTGGGTGGAATGTTGTGGGGAAGGGGAGGTACCTCTAATTGTACTGGGCTTTAAATCTATCAACATGTTTTATGTAATGTAGCCATGACTAAGGACAGGGTAACTGTCCGAAACGCGTAGGCATTACTGTCTATCCGAGTGGATTACTGAATTTTTGTATATGCACTGAATAAAAGAAATCCTTGGTGTTTGGAGCCTGGCTGGACCGTGAATTCCTTTTTCCTTGCCATTGCTGTACCCTGGCAGAAGGGTTGCCCGTGCCGAACTCGACACCGGAGGGGGGGGGTGAGCTGGCACTTTGTTCTTCTTACCAATAGATCACATACACATAAAAATCAGAGGGTCAAGTTCTAAATGATCTAACAACATGTCTCACACCCCCATAATCGATAATCTTCAGTTGGCCGTTTAGATTACCATGCGTTTAGTCTTCTATGCTAAGTATATAGGGATAGGATGCATACGATCCATTTTATACACATTTTGTTTACGATATGACAAGCCCATTGTACCAATTCTTCGTTGAACCTATATAAGTGTTGCATGATTAAAATATTGTTCCGTTTGTTAATATTTAATGTTGGGACTGGACCACATTTCCCTGTATAGAGCTAGGCTTGTTTTGTGCCTCATGGAATCTGTGGTCCTTCTGTCTCTCCTTTTTAAAAAATCACTTGCTTGCACACACTGATTGTTTCCTGTTTCACTGGACATTACTTTGTTTCCATTTGATGTCATATTTTTATAAGTGTTGAAAGCTATGATATACGTTGCATGAAGTTCGTGTGACACTGCTCACCCCTGGAATATATATGGCGTCAAGAGAGCGAGGCGTCATTGGCTTGAGTGCGAAATAGCTCAGTTGCCAAGGCCTTCACCCTCCCACTATGTTTCTTTTGCAATAAAGGACGTTTCTAGCTTTCCATAAAATTTGGTGAATGGCATTACTTTTCTCTACATTTTCATTATGGATTATCAAGCATGCTGACTGAGCATTACCACATAGTCCTGTACTGTAAGCCCTGGTCCCCGATATTACTTTTATCTACATTTTCAACAATTTTGAGATAATCATCTTGTATCAAAATCTTCAAATCTTATTCCTTCACTTTCTTGAATGTGTACAGTGTATCAGCACCCCATTCTGTTGCTGTATTTCCCAAGGTTTTATTGTATTTACAATAAAGAATCCCTTTCTATGGTGTTGGTAGAGCTGTCCTCTCCTCTAGTTGTGGAGGATGCCCCCTGTCTATGGTGATGGTAGAGCCGCCTCTCCTCTAGGTGTAGAGGATACCCCTGTCTATGGTGATGGTAGAACTGAATCTACTGAACAGATGTAGAGGATGCCTCATGTCTATGGAGATGGCAGAACTGCCTCTCCTCTAGGTGTAGAACCTTTCTTCCTTGTGTACAGGATGCCCTGTGTCCATGGTGTTGGTAGGTCTGTCTCCCTGATAAATGTAGAGGAAGCTCTATGTCCATAGTGATGAACTGTGAAAATGGAACAATCACTGATTTCTACATTTTGGGCTTTTCTAATTTCAAGACTGAACAAATTCCTCTGTCTGTTGAAATTATGATAATGTACTTGATGACTATTGTAGGGAACCTGGTGATTACAATGGTCATTGGTTTGGTGTCCAATCTTCATACCCCAATGTACTTCTTCCTATGTAACCTGGCTATTTCAGATGTTATATACGTCTCATCTACTCTTCCCAAACTACTGTCCATCACTATAGCAGAGGATAACCGGATCTCCTTTGCTGGTTGTATATCTCAGTTGTATTTCTTCACATTCAGTGGTATCTGTGATGTTTTTGTATTAACATCCATGGCTGGTGACCGCTATGTAGCAATCTGTAGGCCATTGCAGTACATACTGATCATGAATAGAAGGGTATGTGGTACTATGAGTGCCTTGTGCTGGATTGTGACTGCTGTGAACTCTTTATTGCTGACCCTACTTACCTCTGCATTGGATTTTTGCAATTCCCATGAAATCAAATACTTTTTCTGTGATCTTAAGACAATGACTGCCCTCTCCTCCAGTGATACTACAATCATGGAAATTTTCATTAGGATTGAAGACTTAATTTTTGCCTTTGTACCATTATCACTCACTGTTGTATCTTATGTCTGTAGGCCATTGCAGTACACACTGATCATGAATAGAAGGGTATGTGGTCCTATGAGTGTATTTTGTTGGATTGTGACTGCTGGGAACTCATTATTGCTGACCCTACTTACATCTGTATTGGATTTTTGCAATTCCCATGAAATCAGCTATTTCCTTTGTGATCTTAAGACAATGATTGACCTCTCCTCCAGTGATACTACAAGCATGGAAATCATTATGAAGATTGAAGACATAGTCTTTGCCTTTGTACCATTCTCACTCACTGTTGCATCTTATGTCCAAATTATCTCCACCATTTTGAAGATTCGCTCTTCGGAAACACGGCTTAAGGCTTTCTCCAGTTGTACTTCTCACCTCACTACTGTCATATTATTCTATGGTCCGGTATTAATTTTGTATATGAAACCAGAGTCAGAATATTCTAAAGAACAAGATAACTTGATCTCATTACTGTATGTGGCTGTGGTTCCCATGTTGAACCCATTTGTCTATAGCCTGAGGAACAAAGATGTGCTAGATGCTGTAAGAAAGTTAATTGCAAAAAACATTGTCTGCACATAGAAGCTTATTAAGAAATAACATGTAAAAAATCCTCATCTGTGAAAAACATTTGCCAGTAGATTTTTTAAAATGTATGTTAGATATTCCCACTGGTAGCCTGGCTTAAAACTGTATACTATACTACTGTACATGACTTTTTACCACAATTGAACACTATGGCCATCTTCACTTGTGAAATCAATTCAGGCAACTCGATACTTAACTACCGTACTTGTATTGGGTGCCCGGTCTATTCTCCACTCCCCTGTCTATTCACCACTTCTCTGTCTATTCTCCACTTTTCTCTCATTTCTCCACTGCCCTGTCTATTCTCCACTGCCCTGTCTATAAAAAACAAAATAACAATAATTTTAAAAACCTTGTTACTAAAACGTTTATTAACCGATTAACCATGAAAAAAATTACTAGCAAAGGTTGAAGAATAAAGTTTTTATGACATTTATACCACATGGTGAATATTATAAAGTTTTTATGACATTTATACCACATGGTGAATATTGTAAATTTAAAATTAGGGGGAAAAAATTTCCTTCACAATTGTATTTTTCCCAACATACCCTCAAGGTTTCAATTCTATGTACCCCAAAATGTTGCCATTAAAATTTCAACTTAACCAGAAAATAAATGCAATGTTTCAAATGCAATGACCAGAAATGTAAAAAGTTATGGTTCTTGAACAGTGATGTTAATAAGAATAAAAAAAATCACCAGGGCATGTTGGCCTGAACTAGTCTGGTATCTAAGGGGTTAAATATACAGTTACTGAAGTAGTTGTGGCACATGATGTTTGAATTCCAGTTATCAATTACAAGAAGTAGTTGTGGCACATGATGTTTGAATTCCAGTTATCAATTACAACCAGGAAATCCTGTTATTTGTTCTTTGTCCCTCTCTGTCTTACCATCTTTCCTGTGCACTTGACAGGGATTGTCAACCAAAAGTACCTAACCTTTAGGGTTTGCAAAGCTTGAGAGGTAGGTGA
>WNYA01002625.1:0-37101 GCA_019512145.1 Engystomops pustulosus | reverse complement strand
CATTTATTAATTTCTCACTGTTTTCTAGATCTCTGTTTGCTGTGGTTCTATAGAAAGCTTCATTGTTTACTTCCAGTGAATGGAAATCTGTCCCTGGTCATGTGACGTTACACAGGTGCACGGCTCGTTATATCACAGTACAGTAATTAGAGCCGTATGTTATGCACCTGTGTGATCATGGACTCATTTCTGTCCACTGGAAGTTAAAAATAGAAGTTTTCTATAGAAGGGCAGCAAGCAGAGATCTAGAAAATCTGGAAAATTGTAAAGCTTTTCATTATTCAAACAATAATACCTACTTTCCAAAACATCTCATCTGTACATCACATGTATGGGGCATGCTCAAAGCCGTCATCAAACGCGATGGCGGCACTTAAGTGACGTCACTACAGGAGCCAATATCTTAGATCAATCCGGCGCCCCCACTGGGTGTCGACCATTTCCAAGGCTGTCACAGCAGGATCTGTAAAAGGAGCCTATGATCAGCAATTCTGTACTGTTGCAATATATCAGTTCAAATCACCCCATTTCCCTAGAACTGATAAAAAAAAAAAAATTAATAATCATGATAATGTTAGGTATCGCTGCATCCCAAATATCCCAATCTATCAATATATAAAAACTGTTAGTCCTGGCGGTGAACCTTGTTCTAAACACCACTTTTTTGTCATTTTGCAAAAATTAAATAAAAAGTGACCAAAATGTCATACAGTCTCCAAAATAGTAGGAATGATTTCCTCATGTCCCACAAAAAATGACACCTTGCACAGCTGCGTATGGCAAAATATGAAAAAGTTATTCGCATCAGAATATGGCAAAATGAAAAAACTTCTTTGTACAAAAAGTTTTAATTTTTTAAAACCAAATAAAACCTATATAAATTTGGTATCCCTGTAATCACAATGACCCAAAGAATTGTAGCATTTTTTCACCAAGTTCACTGCATTTGGAATTTTTTTTTCTTCTTCCCAGTACACGGCATAGAAAATGAAGTACTGCCAAAAAGCAGTACTGTACAATTGGCTACACAGAAAACACATCCTTCTAAAGGTGCGTTCACACATTCAGTTTTCAGATGCAGTTTTTGGAGGAAAAAGCAGGTGTGGATGATAATAGGTTGAGAAATAAAACTGCATCTGAAAAACACCCTAAAGCTCTGTACACAGAAAAAAAAATGCATAAGAAGGAAAGCAAAACATATAAAATGAGCATCAACAGTAAGGGATTAAAGAAGATCTACCATTAAAATCATGGCTGAAGGGCTCTGGGGGTGCTTCCAGAGCCCCTCGTTGGTGTCCTTTAAATAGCATAATTTTGGCATTGCTGTTGGCATTTTGATCAATGTCAAAACTTCTTTCTGGGTTTTGGTCCGCTCATCACTAATCATGAGTACTGTAGTTGGTCAGTACAAGAGTATGGCAAGTGGTTTGATCTAACAATAGTTCTCAAGCTATGGAGTGTAATTATATCTCTTTGCAGGCAAGGAAGACACAAATCATGTTGCTCCTGCCAAAACAAGAACATATTTGTTGATCGTGCCTTTTTGACATCAATGATGTCACAGGTAACTATGGAAACCCCTATGTAGAAGTATGCGAGATATGCATATGCAATTACTGAGCTCATATTTAGCACAAAGTGTGACAGAGAGGCTGATGTAAAGCAGCCTTTCACATTGCTAAAACTCTATTATAAATATATATATATATATTCACACAATAGGCAGCACTTACAAAGCATCAAGTTTAAAAAATATATAAGGAGTTCTTTATTTACCCAGAGAGATTGTATACTTTTAGATGTTCTAGTCCTGTGCACTCTTTACCGATTGCTGGTGTACACACAAACACAAAATTCATGGACAAAAGTATTGGGACTAGGCCCGCAGAGAGAGGGGGTCCTGAAGATGTCTCAGTTCAATATCTGCCCCCTTCTTCGTGCAGAAAGCCGCAGGTCCCCTGATGCAATGCACCAGCAATCCATCATAAGAGCTAGAGGAGCTGTCTAGCTCCAGGCCCCGCTGGTGTCGGGGGCCCCAGCAAGTTGACCTGGAGCTCCGGGCCCCTGTGTGCTGGGCTGTTTTCAGCCTCTTCTCTCTTCTCACTCTGCAGAAGTTGGGTCACTGAGAACAGAGGAGGGTGTGGAGCACAGTAGGAAAGTGTGCTGGCCTCAGTCTGCACAGGAATAGGAAGCCGAGCTCAACGGCTCACCCCCTGTATTAGTGATGGAAGTCCGGGTCTTCTTGGTGAGCTGGTTCATTAGGCTTCACTCACTAAGAAGAGCCGGTTCTTCTGGCTCCTGAACGGCTTCCTATTAAATATATCATAGGGAGCCACAGGCCAGTCAATCACCCCAAACCACACCACTTTTAAACAGATTGTATCGGGTTAAAGGGTGTGTGGCGAGCCGGTTAGGGGCGCGGTTAAGTGAGCCATGACACATCACTACTGTGTATCACCAAGTGTGCTGCAGGCCCTCCTAATAAGACTGCATGTCTAACATTGTCCTTGTGCTGGCAAGTATAAATAAATAATTGTAATAAAAATAAATTAACATAAGTGCATGTATGTGTCAGAATGTATTTGTCTGTGCAAACATGAATCTGGCATATATGTGTGTATATTTTTATGTGTACATGCATTTTTATACATATGTCTCTGTACATGAATGTTTGTCCATGCATGTGCATATGGCTGCATATATGTTTGCGTATGTATTGTGTATTTGCATGTATGTTTGCGACTGTATTGTGTATTTGCATTTATGTTTGTATATGTATTTGCATGTATGTGTGTATGTATTGTGTATTTTCATGTATGTGTGTGTATATTGCACATTCTGATTTTCTGCAGCAACTGAGGTGCATATTATGAGCTTTTGCAGCAGGTGTGGTATGTAGTGGTGTGTATTATGATGTTCAGCAGCAGGTAAAGTGTGTTCCGTGATATTCTCCAGCAGATTAGCTTAATGTTACAAGGTTCGGCAGTATGTGTGTATAATTTCAAAATAACTTGACAGCACAAACTTTGAGGTTTACCCTGTTGGTTACATGACCTAGAAACTGCACTGACTCCCTTTTCTGCCACTATGCATAGCGTCGTGCAGGACGTCCCAAACAGTAGAAGCTGTTTTAGGGGAACGCCTAGAATTAGGGAAGAAAGTATTGATCTGGAGGAGTTGCACCCTAACAAGACTAACGAGACATTGAAGAGATAAAAAAGAGGAGTCAGTTAAATATTTATGACCTTACAGCTGATTATTGCAGTCTGGGACTATGGGCATCCAGAGAGCTTCACCAGAGGTCAGAGGGGTCTGTCTGTAACTATGGGTTGTCTGTAAGTCAGGTGTCCTTAAGTAGGGGACCGCCTGTATACAAGTATTGAGATGATGAATGGCATTAAAAGTATTTTTCATACTTACCAACTATTTTCCATAAATATACCAAAAAATTGTTCCAAAAAAAAACCAGGCCTGCCAAAAACAAGGCATTATAATTTCCCAATGAATCAGCCGTGTCAAGTTAAGACATGTACTAACACTTACTACAGTGGGTCAAATGACAATTATTGCAGGGACCTTGCAACCCTGTTAACAGATGGAAGTGTCAGATAGGGAGTCTCCATTAAGAGTGGCCAGGATGACATCTGTGAGCAGAAGTAGCATGGTGAAGATAAGGGAAACAGAAAATCAAGCCCTATATAATGAGTGACTAGTAGCTTTACACTGGCGCAAGACCCTATGCCATGTAAACACATATTCATGCCTCAGAAACAATCATTGTGGGTATCAAAAAATATAGATGTCAAGCAAAAGGTGTTTGTGGGACATTGTGGGAGGATAGCTGTGACAAAAATCATTTGCAGCTATAAAACCTTTAAGGGTATAAGTGCCAGAATAAAGAAAATTAAGACAAACACATTCTTCAGATCCTTAAGGCCACCATAACTGTAAGTTCCTAAAAAACATATTTATAATTACAATGCTTCCCAGAAAGAGATTTGCCAAGTCCATTTTAACACACGCTGTGCTCAGCAAGCAGAGGCCGCTCTATCAACTCTTCTGTTTAGCACTGCTTAAACTAAGCAAATCCAAAAATAACTCTTTCTAGGAATTCAGTAGACAAGAGAAGGGCGTGAAAGATTGCAGAATTCTGTTCGCAGCACATTTGAGCATTTCAAGCTGTCACCTTATAGATGAAATCATCTAAAATAAACACATCATTCTTTTTGTTGAGATAATAAGATCAAACACTTATGAAATGTTCACTTCAGACGTGGCTACAAGGCAGCAGCCGATGTGCGGCAGTCACATGCAGTGAATAGATATCCGCTGTGGTGATGAGTTATTATACCGTGCAACCCAGACATGAATTCATCAGCCACAATGTTTCTAGTTTTGAGTTTACATGTAAATAAAGACACTAAAGAATGTTTTTGAAGTAGACAAATGAGAAACAAAATGATTCAAGAGGGATTTCCAAGGTAGGAAAATATTTCCATGTGACGGATCCAGCTAACCATAATTTCAGGTTGGGAACACATCAAGAAAATTTGCAGCAAAATGGACTCCGAATTGCAGAGGAAATTCTAAGCTGTGAAATAAGGAGTAGTCCAATCCACAACAATATAAGGGTCTTTTTTTAAGCCCTTCAGGACATATTCTGACTCTGACTTATGAAAGCGATTTTGAGATTGTTTTTTCGTCACATGTTGTACTTCTATAAATGGGAAATTTTGGCTAATAAGTTTTGCATTTATTTATTAAAAAAAAATAAAAAATGCTGAATTCTTTGAAAAAAACGCTAAATCATCTAGTTTTTAGGCAGTTAGTTTTACCACCTAAATTAGTTTGTAAATAACATTTCACATATGTCTGCTTAACGTTTTCATAATTTGAATGAATGTCTGGATAATTTATTTTGATGTCATGTGGCTTACAAATCGAACATCGGTTTTCCATATTTTCCATATTTTGAAAATTTGACTTTTTTTGGTGATCATTAGCATTTTTAATTAACCTTGAAATATATAATATTAGAACCCCCCTATATAATCAATGCATTTTCAAATCTGCACCCTTTAAACCATCAGAAAGAGCTTTTAGGAAAATTATTAAGGGGTATTCTCACGAAAACAAGTTACTTAAATGAAATAACTAAATGAAAACTCCAGCGTTGATACAAAAATGATCAAAAATGGGGAAAAACCAAAAAAATTAGTGCTTTTAATGAAAAGCCGTTAAAAGCCTTGTGCACATGGAAAAAGGGGGAAGCCATTGATGTGTTTCTGAACTAATCCTTAGCCATAGTGGCGTGTACACGTGTAGAAGCAGAAAACATTTAACAGGTAAAGAACGCCCACAAAGGGAGGACCTAGGAACTGATGTGACAGTGGGAACATGCGAAAACAAAGAAAAAAGCTAATCGGGAAACATCCAGTAAACGGATAACCAATATGAATATTAATAAAAATGCATTCAATTGGATCTGAAATTCAGGACATGTGGATGGCTCATATTTAGAGTAATTATCCAAAAGGCTTCCCGGGTAAGCAGCATCTTACTCCAATTTCCTTCACGTTTTGGTGCAAATGCTTTTTCAATAATTATAGCAGACATAGAATTAAAGGGACTGTTCATTTACGTGACATGTTACAAAAAGATGTTCATACAAACGAGTCTTAAATTTTCTAACAGTATAGCCTACATACTGAGCACGACATTGGGTGGAGCTAATAAGGTATACAACATGGTGACATTGGTCACAATTTACATATTTGTTAATACTGTAAAGAGTATGGTTGTCAGCAGGGCCGATTCTAGCATATTTGCTGCCTGAGGCAAATATTAAAATGCTGCCCCCACCCCTGTTCAGTAAACAGCTCTTGTCTTCTCCCGGCTCCACTCAGAGACATAGGCGGGGTGATGTCATCATCCGCCGACTGTGTCCCTGCATAGAACGGAGCGATGCCAGCCGCCTTAAAGGCGCTGCGTCGCTCTGCATGTAAATCGCACCTGTATCTTAAAGAGAATTGTCCACATCAGAGCGGCAAAATGCCGCTCTTGAAGGGATCTGCATCCTGCCGCCCGAGGTGAAATTTTCATCTCGCCTCATGGCGGATGCGGCCGTGGTTGTCAGGGTTCAGAGTCAGTGGACCTTTTGGACCAACGCGGGAGATGGTACTAGCCGACACCTGGGACCGGATTCTAAGTGGCATATGGTCTTCACCAGAGCCCGCCGCAAAGCGGGATGGACATGCTGCAGCAGGGTGCCACCAGGTTATTCCACAGGGGCGACTAGCCCATGGTGGCAGCCGAGGTTGTGGTACAGATTCAGTGGGCAGTCTCAAGGCAGGCGGCAGAGGTGCAAAATCAGGGTCAAGTCCGACGAGAGTTCAGAACGGAAACACAGGGAATACTTTCAGCAAGATTTTTCAATGACATGAAGCTCAAAGATCCGGCGGGGAGTGAAGGGAGACGCCGGTCTTTATGGGAAACCCGGAAGTGCCAGCGCCAATCAGCGGTGCGCTGGCCCTTTAAATCTTCCAGTGCCGGCACACGCACGCCCTGGGGTGCAGGGACGCGTGGCCTAGCCTGGACGGGAGCAATAGCGTGGAAAGGTGAGTGTGGGCTGGGGGACAGGGCAGCACCGTCACGGAGGGGGGCATGGGTGTGCCTGCGAAACACGGCATGGATCGCAGGGACACCCGTGACAGTACCCCCCCTTCGGCCTCCCCCTCTTCTTTGCCTGAAGAAATCTTTGGAAGAGACTTCTGGCCAGTATATTCTTCTCAGGTTCCCAGAATCTCCTCGGGACCGAACCCCTTCCAGTCTACAAGGAAGAACCGCTTACCCATCATGGTCTTCATGTCCAACACCTCCTTGACTTCATAGACATCAGTAGAGTCAGCCTCAGGAACAGGAGGAGGAGATTGCTGAGAGAAGCGGTTCAAGATGACAGGCTTCAGGAGGGAGACATGGAAGGAGTTCAGGATGCGCATAGATGGAGGAAGGAGTAGTTTGTAAGCCACTGCATTGATGCGCTGAATCACCTCAAAGGGATTTGTTCCCAAATGGATTTGAGGTCCTGCACCAGGTCCTCTACAGCAGGGTCACCAGAGGAAGTGGACAGATGGCGAGGAGGGCAGGGAATTTGTCTGTAGACAAAAAAGAATGGAGTTGCCCCAGCAGACCCAGAATCCAGAGAATTGTAGGGAAACTCAGCCCATGGTAGCAGATCAGTCCAATTATCTTGGCGGGCTGAGACAAAGTGGCCGAGGTAACAGCCCAAAGTCTGGTTCACCCTTTCTACTGGACCATTCGACTGAGGGTAGAAGAAAAGCCCAGATTTACTTGCAGCTGGTTACACAAGGAACGCCAGAACTTGGACATAAACTGGACCTTTCAGTCGGACACGATGTGTTGCGGAAGTCCATGCAGCCAGAAGATATGTTGGAAGAACAAACTGGCAAGCCGTGGAGAAGATGGAAGACGTGGAAGGGGAACAAAATGGGACATCTTGGAATAATGGTCCATCACCACCCAGATGACAGTATTGCCAGAGGACAGAGGCATATCAGTAATAAAGTCCATTGCCATGTGTGACAATGGGCGACTGGGTATCGGCAATGGAAGTAATAGTCCAGCTGGTTTGAGATTAGGGGCAGGATCCTATGAAATCCCGGACCTCTTTGACCAAGATCTGGTCAAAGAGGTCCGGGATTTCATAGGATCCTCCTGGCAGCCACCTGGCGGGAGATGAGAGGCATGGAAAGTTGCTGCCGAAGATCCACCGGATCTGCAACAAGTTGTTCAGGAGAGATAATATGCCTAGGGGCTGGCTCCTCTCCAACAATATCCGAAGCACAGGATATTTCATCAGCTTTGACATTCTTGTCCGCAGGTTAAAGTGTGAGAAAAACAAGGACCAACGGGCTTGCCTGGGATTCAGGTGTTGGGCTGTCTGGAGGTACAAGAGGTTTTTGTGGTTTGTGTACACACACACGGGATAGGGAGCTCCCTCCCGCAGGTACCGCCATTCCTCCAGAGCAAGTTTGCTAACAGTTCTTTGCCACCAATGGAATAATTTCTCTCCACAGGAGAAAAAGTTCTAGAAAAGAAGCTGCACGTGAGCGTTCGGCCCTTAGGTCCTTTCTGGGTGAGCACAGCTCCAGCTCCTATGGAGGATGCATCCACCTCAAGATGAAAGGGTTTCTCTGTGTCAGGCCTGGTCAGTCTCAGGGTGTCAGGCACGGGGATTGGCACCTTTCTTGGTTAGTGCCATGATGGGAGACACCAGAGTGGAGAAATGTGGAATAAACAGCCAATAATAGTTCGCGAAACCCAGGAACCTCTATATGGCTCGTAGACCTTCTGGGCATGGCCACTGTAGAACTACAGACAGCTTATCAGAATCCATCTGGAGGCCTCTGTTGGAAATTATATAGTCAAGGAATGGGAGGGAGGCTGCATTGGTAAAACTGACATTTCTCCAGCTTAGTGTAGAGACGGTTGGCCCAGAGACAGCTAAGAACTTGCCGTACGTATGACTGATGGGTCTCAAGGTCTGGAGAGAAGACCAAGATGTCATCAAGGTAAACCATGACACAGGAGTACAGCAGATCCCTGAAAATGCCATTCACAAACTCCTAGAAGACAGCAGGAACATTGCATAGTCCAAATGGCATCAGTAGATATTCAAAGTGACCATCACGGGTGTTAAAGGCCGTCTTCCACTCATCACCCTTGCGGATCCGGATGAGGTTATAAGCACCACGGAAGTCCAGCTTAGAGAACACCCTTGAACTGCGGAGCCATTCTGTAATCGATGGCAGGGGGTAGCGGTTTTTAACAGTGACCTTGTTCAGCCTGCGATAGTCTATGCAGGGACGCAAGGAGCCATCCTTCCTGGTGACATACACGAGGTTCCAGGCAGCAGGTCCACAGGGCAATCATAGGAACGATGCTGTGGTAAAGTCTCTGCCTGTTTTTTGGAAAAAAACATCTTAAAAGTCCCGGTAGCATGCTGGCAGACCCTCCAGAGACTTGGGAGAAACAGAACAAGTCAGGACAGGTAGAGATGACGGCATGCAGCGTGAAAGGCATTCTGATCCCCAACGCAGGACCTCCCCAGTCTCCTAGTTGAGGACCGGGGTGTGAAGTTGCAGCCATGGAAGACCCAGAAGAAGACATGAGGTGCAGCGTGGCAAAACATAGAAAAACAGTCTTTCTTTGTGAAGAGCTCCAACTGGAAGAAAAACTGGTATGGTGTGGTACCGGACCGGACAAGATTTGTCCATTGACTGAAGATATGGATAGGGGATTCTCAAGAGGAACCACCGGAATGCAATCCCAGGAAACCAGAGCGGCATCCACAAAGTTCCCTGCAGAATCAAAGTCCAAGAAGGCTGAGACTTGCACAGGAGTGCGGGTACCCACACCAAGGAGCACAGGAACTGTCAGGCGTGGAGAAACTGTATTCACACCTAGGAACCTGTATTCACGCCCTCGGTGCTGACATCTCCAAGACGTCAGGGGACAGACAGGACAAGCCCCAATGAAGTGCTCAGGACTGGCACAGTACAAGCAGAGGTTCACCTGTCAACGCCTGGAACGTTCCATGATGGTGGGTCTGGCTCTGTCGACTTCTGACTGTGCGTCTGGAGGCTGGAGTGGCCTTTGGGAGACCGGAGCCAAAGAAGGTAGATGTGGAAGCCAGGCCTGTGGTTGCTCATGATGCAATTCCTCAGCACGCTCCATGAACCGCACTACCATCCGAGTGGCCAGGGTGATGAGACCACTCAGAGTAGCCAGCAGGTCACGGGCGGCCAATGCATCTTTGACCTGAGAGGACAGTCCCTTTTTGAATGTTGTGGACTAGGCCTTGTCATTCCAGGAGAGCTCGGTCCCAGGGTACAGAAAAAAGCCAAGTTGAGCTTATTCCATGCCTTGCCTTGTGAACCTCTTGCAGTATTTCACCATGTATGAGATTTTGCCATATTTAGTAAAAATTGCATAAAATTATGGGGCACATATAAATGATCCCCATCGTATAACAAATTCTGTGGTGCATTTTCTCCTCTAAAGGGGTATTTTCTCCTTTAAAGCTTCTTAAATGTACTCAAGATAACAAAATAACACACTGTTTTTGAAAAAATACAGCATTCTGCAGATATAATTCCAACCTGTCTCTATCAGTCCTAGGGTATACAATTTTGGTTGCCCGGTATCTGACCGGAAATCTTCTGATTATGGTCAGGCAGGGCATCATTTTCTCATCAATAGCTTCTCTTCTCATCCACCCCTTCCCCGCATTACAAGACAAACTTAGACACAAACACTCTGCAAGCTACAAGGAAGAAGGATAGAAGACTGACTGCGGTTATAGTGGAGATATAGTAGGGACATAGCAGAACTGAGAGTGTAATTGTGTGTTATATCCATCTCATGGATCTCATCATCTCTGATCTGTCTCATCTCTCTTTTTTTCCATTTGTCAGATACTAGTAGAATGCTCAGAAGCTAAATCAAAGTGTAAACAA
The DNA here is from genome assembly GCA_019512145.1 of Engystomops pustulosus. NCBI lineage: Eukaryota > Metazoa > Chordata > Amphibia > Anura > Leptodactylidae > Engystomops > Engystomops pustulosus. Next base: position 26,563 of record WNYA01002625.1, on the reverse strand, counting down.
ACCCTGGACCCTGATAATCTTCAGCACTACATGGATCATGAAGTGTCTGATTAGAGAGTCCCCACCAACACTCTGGAATTCTACACTGAGTGAAAGGAGCTAAAACAGAAATAAAACTGGTGTAAAATTGTGAAGTAATGGGTTAAAAGTTATCTTTATTATGAAAGCATCACTAGGGGATTAAAATTTGAGAACTTTCATGGGAAAACCACTTTAACCAATGTGAAAATTAAAATTTTGAGGACACACTTGTGTTTCTGACATGTTGAATTTGCATAGGACTTTGACCCATTAGGGGAGATGCATTAATGTGTGTCTTTAGACCAGTGCAGAGTATAACTAGACAATTCTCTGCTGCACCAGATGATGTCTGATTAATCTGGTGCAATATAAGACTGGTGAGTACTTTGCACTTTCTTTTAGTTGGTTTAGTTCGCTGCACCAAGATCCAGGTAATGTATATACACATTAGGGAGATGTATTAATGTGTCGGTCATTAGACCAGTGCAGAGTAGAACTAGACAATTCTCTGCTGCGCCAGATTAATCACAGTGTCTGATGCTGGAAGACTAAACTGGTGTACTACAAGACTGGCGAGTCCTACTTTGCATCTCCTATTAGTTGATCTAGTTTGCTGTGCCACAATATTGCATTTTCTGGTGCACAGGCCATTTTCTGTCCCATTACCCATTGTATTTACCGTAAACACGCCACCTTTTTGGAGCATTTGCAAAACAGCCTAAAAAATGGTCTAAAACCTTTTGGCGCATGCCATTTCAAATGCAAATGACTCCGGTTTTCCAGTGTAGACAGACTGATATATTTCCCAACTTGTATTTAACAGGTTTTGTCAGAAGTGCATTTTGAAAAATGCCCAATATAAGGCTGTGGGCACGCAACAAAAACGCACTGCAAAACCTGCAATGCATTTTTCACTGATTCATTGCCATAGAAAACAAAGGCCACAGTTAGTCTTTTTTTCCTTGTGGAAAATTCTGCCATAAAAAAAAAAAAAAATAATCACATGTACTGTGAATGTACACGAAACGTGAAAAATTCTGTAAAAACTCATCAAAAATTTGTGTGAAAAATTGAGACACAAATTGACTGAAATCTGAGTGAACTCTGATGGAATTGATCAAACTCTGCAATGATGGTGTGAAAAGGGCCCTAAATTCAAATATATATTGTAACGTCCGTGCCTATGTCGCTCTATCCGCAGTTTCCGGAATACATGGCGTATTTGTGTGTGAACTGTGGCTTAATTCTTGTGTTTGGATGAACTGAGCCACACTCTGCTCCTTGCATTTCTGTCCTGCCCAGCAAGGGTTCCTAGCCTGATGGACAGTTCCCCCAGTGTACTGCTGGAGGCGTGTCCGGGATCGGCTTTATATACCTGCCCATTTCCATCTTACCTGGCTGGTTATTTTGAGTCTGACCTGTGTATACTTGCTTGATCTTGATCTTACCCGTGTATATCCCGCCTGTACCTGTATCCTTCAGGCTTGCTGGTTAATTTGAATCTTGTCTTCCCTGAGTACCTAGTTCAGTTTTACCTGTCTCCGTTTGTCTGCCTGTATCTGTACCTGACCTGTATATAACCCGTTTGATCTTGACCTGACCTGTGTATATCCCGCCTGTATCTGATCTGTGATTATCTGCCTGTAGACCTGTATATATCTATTGTTTTGTCCCTGTCTCAGCCCTGTGTTAGTATTCTGTGCACCAGTGTGAACACTGGTCTATTCCGGCATTCTAGTTACCTGTTTAGTCTTGTGTTGGTTTCTGTGCGCCAGTGTGAACACTAGTCTATACCTGTATTTCCGTTACCTGTCCGCTCCACCATCCAGCATCTGCCAGACGAAGTAAGTGTCCCCTGTCCGGTTGTAGGGTCACTCAGGGACCGTCAGTTAGGTTCCTGATAGTGGGTTCGCCCTTATCATCGCGGTTTATCTGCTTTAGACAGGGCCTTAGCCCGCAGGGACGTCGCAGGGTGAGTTCGCCACCACTTACCTAGTCTGACAGCTAGCGCCAAGTCTGGTTGTGGTTGCGCGTTTGCTGGACGGGTGCTGACATATATATAAAATTTTTAGAGACCAATGTTGCCAACTTCCATGAAATACCTGCACGGTTGAAATGCTCACAATGCAACTTTTTTTCAGTTAAAAATGTGGTTCTCTGGGAATTTCCTGTGTTCCATTATCTTGGGGGCTCTACAAAAGTGACACAGTACCGGAAAACTATTACAGCAAAATCTACCTTTCAAAAGTTCAATGGTGTTCCTTCTCTTCTGTGCCCATACAACAAGTAACATTCACAGGTGGTCAATAGGTTTCCCTATTCAGGAGAAATTGCACAATAAATGCCTTTTCTCCTTTTATGAATGTGTAAATCTTAGGCCTACCGGAAATTTTTGACAAATCAGTCTTAATTTCATAGACAATCCATTATTGTTTTCTATAAATTGGCTCCAAAACTTGCCTCACATTTAAAAAAAAAAAGGAAGCAGTAGTGTTTCTGCATGTTTTTTTATTTCAAATTTCCATTTCATTGTTACATTAGGATAGTACACAAATTAAATAATCTGGTTTACATATAAAAAGATGTCCTACACTGTAGACAGTAAGAGCAACTGCTGCTGTTCCCAGCAGATGTCAACATGAAAATTTTAAGATAAACACATTCCTCAGATCCACAAAAATGAATGAGACAACAGATCAATTAACGCTTCAGAGTCTATACAATGTGATGGGTACTATTGTTATTAAAGTTCATATTTGTACGATGGACCGTCTCAGAATGAAGTGGGAGGCAAACAGCACTGACAGGTTTTCAGTGTCTTGAATGGGAAGCCATGAGTTCAAACACACTTTAATAGTCTCTAAAAACTCACATTCCTATCCTCTCTGACATTATAAGTGGCTAAATTTAAGTTTAGGTAACAACAAAAACTAAAATTTTGCTAAAAAGTGACAGAAAACTGTTTAAAAAAAAAAAAAAAATATATGGATAAAAAAAAAGTCAGTGAGGCATTTGTATCAGTTTTCCGTCTGCCACTTTTTCACGTTTCCCGAAGTTGGCCTACTTAATTGTTGCAATGTAAGTTTTTCCCTTTGTGATAAATTTGAAGAGTTGCCTGTGTAATCTCACTTTTGTGACTTGTTGTGGTGTGAAACTTTTTAGTCCCAAACGTAGCTCCTAAAAGTAAGTCTGGGTCTAGTATGCTCTGTTTTGGAACTTAATAGGTGCAAGAATGAGAATTTCAGAGCCCTAAAGTCTCACAAGTTGAACAAACATCTGGGCTACTAAGATTAATACGGCTCACTGCACTAAATCCTTGAGGCAGATAACTTTGGTGCGCTGCTTGATTCTGCACCTAAAAAGTCTCAAACTGCGATAGTCTCCCAAAAGGTTGCACAAAAAAAAGGAAAAAGAAAGCAATAGAAGTGATACATGTCACCCATAGACTACCTGTTGAAGTAAAACTCAACAATATTCTTTACTATTTTGTGTAGAGCGCATCAGCCAGTATAGCATCTACAGCTCTACGCAGGGCCATAGGATTGCTTGGTGACCCTACAAACCTAAGAAGGTGTCCCATAAAAATAGAAAAGAGCAGCACATCCTGGCAGAGGGGGCACACATCAGCATGTAAGTGTGCTTGGTTTACAATCCTTATCTTGTGGTAGATGTCCTTTAACATTTCTCTACTTGTCCCTAAGCCAGGCTAGTATGATAAACAAGCACCCGACAGGAACCAGACCCCCCCCCCCCATCATAAAATCTGATGATACTGTGGGGGTTCCTAAATAAACTCATTACAGAGGACAGAAAAAGGCTACAGTTCTGTACAACTGTGGTTAACCACCTTTTGCTCATCAAAGAAACATGTGGCATAATTCAAATTTCTTCCCACAAATTATCTGCTGCTACTGTACCAAAGACAACTTAATGGCACCTCAGCAACAGGGAGCAATTAAATAATTCCCAAATTATTGCTACCGTGAAAGTGTAAAAAAGTATACCCGGCTCCTTGCCAGCAAACGCCATTTAGTCTTGGGGGGCGTCTGAGTCCTTGCATCATCATTATCTCCTTTCTGCTCGGGTAGCTCTTCCTCCCACCAAACGTGAAGGGAAGTTGGAATCCTTAGGTGGATACGTGGAAACGTTGCTATAGCAAATTGTCATTCTTTGGGGATGCTTTTTGCTAAACCAAGGAACCTCACATAATGTACTAACTTATGTTTTTATTTTACCCAACTTATTTTTGCATTGTATGTTTATGTCCGTGTATTTTAGGTGACCTTTTTATGATAACCCCTTTCTTTGGACACTGTCCTTTTTAATATTAAAACTTTATTTTAACAAGAGCCTTCTTGTGTTCTAACGATTCCCTAGACCGTTTCATATTGTGAGTGTTATAGTGTATTTGAGCATTGTGAGACTAACTTTATAGGATAGTTTTATTAATATGTTTTTCTTTATAGAATAAATAGGAAAAAGGACAAAAGTATTTTTGTCATTTGTAAGCTAAGGTAGTAACACTGAATAAACATTTACCAAATAACAATCCATTGCTATTTTCCAGGTTCAGAGAGAGGGTGCAGACACTTTTGTAAATAGCTTTCTGCAACTCCTTCTGCATTCTGCTGAAAGGGTGGAGGAAGCAAATCTCAAACGGTTTTATCTTTTGGACCGTAGCACTTCGAAACACAGTTCAATCTCCCCTTCAATATCACACCAGGATTGTATTTCTAGGAGACCAAGAACCAGAGATATCCACTGTTAACTTACAGTCTTGAGAAGGAGCTGTATATATATTAAAAAAAAAAAATCATTTCTGGATACAGTAAATATCTCCAGTTCTGAGTCACCTAGAACCACAATCACGGTGCAATATTAAACGGGAGATTCTCTTCTTTAATAAGACAAGAACTGTATTTGATTATTTGCAGTGTGCCATGGTCATGATGTCTATACAATTGCTATTTGCAGGAGGTTTTGTAATTAGGAGTGTATATAGCCAAATGACAGTTGTAAAGAGGTTAATGAAGAATTTAAACTGCTACTCACATGAGATGTATACTTCACCGGATATTCCGATATAAATTCAGGCATAGCAGTAGGATATGCCACCGCTTTGTATTCAGTAGGACGCTAACCTGTAGAACCTCCCCACTGCTGAGAATTTTAAGGGAGTCACAGGAAGCTGACCCCTACTGATCAGAAAGCAACAGCATATCATATCAATAACATTTCTTTATACAATAATAATTACTCATGACATACAGGCTGCAATAAAAATATTTTGGACAGCAGCAGGCAAAAGCCTCTCTGTACTGAAACTCTTAGGGAGTGCCATTTGCCACTTTAAAACAGATGAGCCTGAGAAGAACCTTACATATTGAGCACCGCTACGTGGACAAGGGCTGCCCCACTTTGCGTACAGTCTTTGCGGTTCTTACATACATCAGCCATTTAACTTGCCTGTGTCCAATGACAAAAGGCATGATATAGCACCTAAAACAGCCAACGACTCACTAATGCTCCCATTTTTTTTTTTTTTTGCATAAGCCCTTACATTAGACTGACTATTTTGTTGCAGAGCACCAATTAATACATAAAATATTCCATACTTTACATCCCGAAACTCAACACTCTTTACAAGACTTCAAAGGCAGCTAGTAAGAAAAGGAATAGAGACATTATTACATACGGTTATAAATCCCAGATTATACTAGTTACAATGACTGGATAGGTCAGTGCAACCTATATAGCAAATAAGGAGTGTTTAAGCCTATACAGGGTGTATCAAAAAGGTCGGGAGGTTGGAATATCTAAACACGAATAACGAAATACCCATCAAATCGAAACCTATAAGATATACATATCAAGTATTTTTCAAAAATCTATTAAATGATTGGTTAGCATTACATCCTTGCAGCACCGGGGACCTGGGTTCAAGTCCCAGGGTCAACATCTGCAAAGAGTTTGTATGTTCTCTCTGTGTTTGCGTGGGTTTCCTCCCACACTCCAAAACATACTGGTAGGTTGATTAGATTGTGAGCTCCATGGGGACAGGGACTGATTTGGCAAGATCTGTGCACCCTATATAAATAAATTATTATACCAAACTCCGCCTCCTACCCATAAGTCCAGGGGGTGTGGCGGGCAGCAACTTTAAAATCTTAAATGGGAAACCCAATTTTTTGTACATTGACAATTGACACTGTAATCACTAATAAAATGTTCATAAAATGGGGATCTCGAGCAATATACATTACGACAAAAAAACCTGACAAATTTCTTAAAAATCTATCCAATGATACAAATGTTGACCATGTATTTTCATTTAATGCTCTACATTAAGTGCTTAAATATGTTAACATTGGATAGCTTTTAGAAAAATATTGCATGTCTATTTCCAGATTTAGGATCGGAGGTTCCTTTTTTCAAGGTTTTTTCCACACATTTTGGCTTTTGGGAATTACAGTGCTGTCTGTCACCAAAATTTTTTAATCCTAGGAATGAATTTTTTTTTATGGGTAATCCAAATCTGTAGTTTAAAAGAGTTTGAAACTTTAAAGTTGACCATCAATTTGATCCTATGCGTATTGCAAGATATTCCACAGTCCCAACCTTTTTGTTACACCCCATACATATTATCTGAAGTAACAACTTGCTTGACGTTAGAGAATATAAATTACCAGCAAAACATAGAACCTAGGAGCCATAAACACCAAAAACAAGAAGTACCTGGTGTTGATTATACCAGGCAGCTTGTAGATCACCAAAGTTGCTCCACATAGTGCAAAAGTGAGATCCAACACTGGCAAATTTGCCTTCCATAACACATAATAAGGAGGGTTTCCTTAAAGGGGTTTTCCAGATTTAATGGAAAATCATTTTTAAAATCATTAAAATACAGTAGGAGTTAAAGGTCTGAATTGCAAAACCAAAAAAAAAATAAAAAAAAATAAAAGCGCTTCTGTGTTTTATATAAATTAGTTCCTTTCATAATAGATTACACAAATACAGGAAAATGCATTGGCTTTGTTATTAATATCATACAGCAGATTCTAGCAGTTTTAGTTGCAGGCATTTCATATTGTACTTAGTGAATGGTAGAGACGCTCACACGTTGCAATATTTAATTTTCATAGGGTACAACAATGAACTATACAACTGCAATACAATGTCCTTTGTATCTAACTCCACCTCCAGTGTAATGCACCCTTCGGGTCGCTATTCATTTTCAAGTGCATCTGTTCAGATTGACTAAGATGAGCCCCAACAGAGGGAGGTTTCATTTGGAAAGATGACCATCTGTGCCATACAGAGGTTTTCAACAACCTATAACCACTTTCAATAGATGAAACATTTGTGTACGGTTTCTTTATGTTCAATATGTTAATTGGTAAATGTCCCAGTTTCCTTTAAGTCCCCCTTAGGTAATTTAACCCCTGCATATTTTTGGTTTTTGTGTTCAACAAAGCATAGAAGTCACTAGAAACACTGCATCACAGTCTTGATCCCTTTAATTATAATTTGATCCCATGAACTTTAAGACATAACTTTGCAATCTTTGGCACACTGTATAACACTGTCAGGCTGTGTGTACATACTGTAATTTACCAGACACTGGAACTTATTGGTATACAATACAGGAGTATTTAACTACTTCAATTGGCGCTATCCGTATAATTGCTACAGGAGAGTCAGTAATGGAAATATAGGAAACTTACTAATAGATACTGGACATCGACCATCAGGATGAAAGATTGTACGCAAATGAGCCTGAGGGGCTCCAGGCTCTATTAACACCTATTGAGGGTAGAGCCCCCCAGGCTCATTTGCATACAGTCTTTCATCCTTGTGGTAGACTGCAAACAAGTCGTCTGCCAGCGGCCACCGATTTATGTGCCTACAATGCAACTATGTTGTCCATCACTGCCTTCTATACCAAAGCATAGTGCAGGCCATTTATCTTTAGTCTGGTAATTGTACTTTATTTTTTTGGGTGTGTCCTTGTTTAATTTATCTTAGATCGTTAAATCTGACATAAATTTGTTGGTTTTTGCAACCTTTTAAAACAAAGTCATTCAACTTTTTGAGCAACCCATTCTAAGCCACCTGGGGAGTGGAATGGTTTCTTTTTTTTCCCCCGCAGAAACGTGCAACTTTTTGCACAAAAAAAAAAAAAATTTTGATTTTCGTAAACATTAAAATCTGGATTGCAGAGATAAATAAGGGGCAACACTGGAAAACTTGGCTGGGCGGGTGCAAATCCACCAATGTGTCCAAAAAAGTCAAAATGAAAAACATGTAAAAATAGAGTTAAAAAAAAAAAAAATATATGAGAAATCTCCCTCAGTTTCTGCAGAGTTTGTTTCAATGGGGGAGAATAGTGTGACATGACCCCATTTGTGTCCGTCAGTAGATGTTTGCAGAACAGGATAAGAAGGGAAATTTGGAAAATAGATTTGGATAACAGGGTAGTGTATATTCTAAAGTAAATTTACCAATGTTAACTACTTTCCTGTACGGATTAGAATATAAATACATATTTTGATAATGGACAACCTTATTTATATTAAGGTAACAGCTGATTGGTTATTATAGATCTCTACTCATGGGTAAAACTGGATATTTGCAATGTTTAACTGTAGTGCAAGTATATTTACAATAGAGGTCGTCCCTCTACACCTTTCTCATATAAAAAAAAAAAAAAAAAAAAAAAAAAAGTACCTGTAGAATCATTGGCCTCAAAGGTGTAAAACAATGAAAACTACAACATCTTAAGAAATGCAGTGGATTATTTTATTTCCCTGTACAAATAGGCATGGGAATGCAGGCAGTGTTCCAGCATTCTTTCTGGTTAAGTGGAATCTGGCATGATTTGTCTAATCTCATAATCTTCTAGTGTGAAAATGAGCCAGGAAGTCCCTCTCCCTCTGTAGCACAGACATAGTACATGGCCTTCACTTCATACCCTATGACAGTGATGGCGAACCTTTTAGACACGGAGTGCCCAGCCTACAACCAAAACCCACTTATTTATCCCAAAGTGTCAACATTTTAAGTACAATTTAAGCAGTAACTTCTTGCTCCCTTCTCTGTTATAGCTTTCAATCATATCAGAATCCTAAGAACACCAATACATTAGAAAGAAAGGGTGACAAATGTGTTCCCCTGAATAGGAACAATTTTCGGGCCTGGAGCTGCAGCTACAATGATAATCCAGATCTGCCCACACCTTCCCATTCTTCCTGTAGTCTCAGGCAGCACTGTTGCTTTAAGATAGCACTAAGCGCAGAAAATCCTGGGCTGTCTGGTAATCCATGAAGATCCCTTGTGCCCTCTTTGGTGATGGCCTGGGTGCCCACAGACAGGGCTCTGAGTGCCACCTCTGGCACCTGTGCCATAGGTTCGCCACCACTGCCCTATGAGCAGGTAGTTCTTTAAGACTAGGAACACCCATCCCAGTATTAATAGTCTAGAGCAGTGATGGCACATCCTTTTAGACACAGAGTGTCCAAACCCACATATTTTTTGGAACGTGCCAATGCGACAATTTAAACAGTAACTTATGACTCCCTTCTCTTTTACAGGTTTAAATTGTAATGGCACCTGAGGACACCAATATAGTAGAAAGAAGGAGAGGAATTTTGGATTATCATTGTAGCTTCCTTCTAGGGTCCTGGGCTGCCTGGGACTGCTTTGAGTCCTGTCTGCCGATTTCTGCACTGGGGCGATGGTGAGGGTGCCCATAGAGAGGGCTCTGAGTGCCACCTCTGGCACCCGTGCCATAGGTTCGCCACCACTGGTCTAGAGTATGGCAATTACTATAAATATAATCATATGTAAATTGGGATTTTACTACTTACTATAGGAGAAACATCATTGGTCAGCAGGCAGAGACTTTTGTTTATGCCCATTTTAGACAGAAGTTACAATAAGATTTTTGTTGCTTTAGCGGTTTGTGGTCTATGGAAGAACATGTTCCTTAGCAGAATTATTTGTGACAATACAAATATTTGCTTACTGGATGTTCTAGATGTTTTCCATATATCAGTTTAAGGTGGCTTTATAATTAATTAATTTTCTTATGTATAGTATATGGTAAAATATTTGTTTCATAAGGTGTATGTGGGCCTCTAATTACCATAAGAGCAATGGCCCAGAAGTGCCGGTGTCCCCGGTATAAAGTCTCCTATTGTCTTCTGTCACCTACTAGAGGCATCACATATGACAGTCTTTCTAGATAAACACTCTTATGAACCAGATTGTTGGGGGAAAAAAAACTAAAAAAAAAAATTAAAAAAAATTGACAAAACACATTCTGCATTATAAAGACTTGCACTTTTTTGTTCCACAAAATATCTTTTAGAAGAAAGTACATACTGTATCAAAAACGATCTACTGTTAAAGACCTGAATGGTGTCCAACGTCAATCACTTTGAAATGAAACGACACAATATAAACTTCTTGGAACTGACCACCAATTTTAACTTATTTGGCTGGATTTGGAAGTTTTGTTTTTTTTTACAGTTTATGTCCATGCTGTTTAAACAAAAAATATCTACACATGATAACGGTATTCTGTTATATATTCCTTCAATCTCATGGGTAATGGGAGTTCATGGATCTTGTCAGTGCATTTGTTGACAGCCATCCGACAAAGGTGCTGCAAGGATGGAGTAGATGTATAAAGTGGCTTAACTAGCCAAAGGTGCACTGTCCTGTTAGGAAGAGTCTCCGTCTCTATCTTCTTGTTCTTGGACAGTAAAACATAATACTCGATAAGGTGGACAACGCTATCAAATTGCTTCAGTCTGGATCGTACACACACAACAGAGTCCAACCTGAACTTCCCCTCCCTATATTCAATGCGCAGGTTTGTTGGTCCTGCTGAGGTCTTCACAGAGATAGTCAAGAGGTAATCCGTATGTGAACTGTCTCTAACAAGAAAAGTGCCTTCAGGAGCATCCTGGAGTTTTTCCTTGGCCTCGTTGACAGTCATGTGGCCCCAGTACCAGCCTATTGAAAATAAACAATGAAAAAAAGAAAGACATGCATGTTTCAGTTCTTTAAAACAAGTACAGCACAAAATTAACAAATAAATCATAAACAAAGCTGCAGACTGTTAGGTAGCATCCCTGGAGATCAGTGTGTGATCCTGTATCGGGTAAGTAGCAACAGGAATGTAATAAATGCAATTATATTCCAGGATTGTAGCTGGATTCCGAGCATTGGGATGCGAGAGCCCTTCAATGTACTGTTGCATTGCCTCCCCTCCCTGCTATAGTAGGATTCTGTTTAAATACAACAGTTATGCAGAAGGGAAGGGCTTTTCTGTGTTCAGTGAAGGCATCTCACACACCAGTGCACAACAGTGCTCCAAATCCAGCTACAATCCTGAAATATAAATGGGTTTTTACAGTGTTGCTCCTGCCAACACCACCACCACATACAAATGTATGGTTAGACATATCTCCAGGGTGACAAATTCTGTGTACACTAAAAACGTTGCCATTATGCAGATAATTTCTTCCATTACAAACAAATTTGTATTTCAGAGCCCCATGAGTGTCAGAAGATCTAGTGCTTTCCACAGGTTTATCAACAGTACATGGCTCCACTAGGGTTTTACTCTTTACTAGGTTTGACTGTAGTTGGTTGCAGTGCATCCAGTATGGCCAGTGTTGTGATGAGACCCATCTCAGAGAGGCAATGTGCAGTGATGATAGTTACACACATCATTACTATGTTAACAGAGCAGGACCACCGGTTACATCATTACGGGGAGCAGAGCATAAGAGAAAGGAACTGTTACTGAGAACAGAAGGATCATGGGAGTTGTAGATGGCAGCCATCTTGGTGATAACTCCGCCAACTTTTTAGGAAACACAGAAACTTTAGTGAATCATAAATCAAACTATTTAAGCAACATTTTGTGGTTCATGACATTTGGTGTATTCATTTATTTATAGCATTATGGGTTTTTGGATGAGACGTTCATATTCCCGAAATTACCCTTTAAAGAGGACCTGTCACCAACAATTCGACACTAGGAGCTGCTTACTAAGTTAAGCAACTCCGAGTGCTAAAACAAACGCGCAGTGTTAGAATGATAGCGTTATCGGAAACCTCCGATAACGGTATCCAACACTGCGGCGAAGTACAACGTAAACGCTGGACTGCACTCAAAGCTGTCCGGTGTATTCACAAGGGGGTGGTTCGAGGTGCTGCCTCTTCCCCGGACCACCTCGCTCGCTACATAGGCCGACAGTTACTGCCACGCGTCATTTGGCAGTCACCGCCCCTAAAACCGGCCACAATACCGCCCCCTCAGGAATACACCGGACAGCTTTGAGAGCAGTCCGGCGTTTACATTGTACTCCGCCGCAGTGTTCGATTGATTATCGGAAAGCTCCGATAACGCTATCTAACACTGCGCCGTTTGTTTTAGCACTAGCAGCACTTTAGTAAGCAGCTCCTTGTGTCCAAATTTCTGGGTGACAGGTCAACTTTAAAGAGGACCTGTCACCCTTAAAAACGGCACTAGCAGCTGCTTACTAAAGTAAAAGCATTTTTCCCATGTTAAATCTTTTTCTCTACCTGAACAATTTAATGTCAATATCCTGCTTTCCCATTCCATTAGTGCCATCTAGGTATGCAACACAGCCAAGAGGACAGAGCAGATATAAGAGTGACCGTAAACACAAGATTATTCTCTCTAATAGAGTAAAACAAAACAGACGTGTGAGCAAACATCTGCATGTCCCATGACAGTGAATCCTGCCAGCATGACCTGTTCAAAATATGCAGTTTAAACAATTCCTAGAAAAAAGCAACCAAAGTTTTTAAATTGAACCCTTTGAAATAAGCTTAGATCATGAATGATTAAAACATACATATATAAATACACATATTATACACACACACACACATATTTCATGCTTGCACAGAGTAAAGTAACTGAAGTGTGCACCATAATATTATTCAACATTATGCACTGCAGAACACTACAACTCTAGCATTGCCTAAAAAAAGAATAGTTGAACATAACAAGAATCCCTAAAAGATATATGTTACACTTCCAGGAAATCAGACTAAGGCTCTTTAAGAAAAAAAAAACATTACTTGGAAAATGAAAAAAAAAAAAGAAAATCACCTGAAGTAAAATGTTCTCTCAGTACCAAGTATCTTGAGCCAATTCCACGCATTTCAATTTCCTAGGGGCAAACATGACCTTGGTCTCTCATATAGTACGTTAATCTGACAGCAATACTATGCACCACTCCCATGATGAATACTGTAACAACACACACGACAATTGTTTCTGGATTATGAAACACTCGGAGGTCTGCTGCTTCCATTTTAGATAAATCAATTTAAGATAATGAACTACATGAAATAAAGAGGTTTATATACACAAAAGAGATCCCACTTCAAACTGATATTAAGGTCATAAATATTAAATTAGTATCTCAATGTCAATGATAATATGCATTTCCTTAAAGGACTGTGAATAAAAGATATATTTACTACTGTGACTACTGTGTTTTCTCATGCGGTCACCTTCTGTGGGAAGAAGTGACTGCTTACTTTCGTTTTCTAGCGCTAGAGAGACCTCTCGTGTTACTACAATCAGATATGTGCTGCAGAATATTAAACCTGACATATTGCCTACAACTCCCTCAACAACATTCCTGTTATTTCTTTTATTCTCCTATTTTGTCAAAACACAAAAATCTTGAAAGCAACATGTTTTTAAAGGGGATGTCTAGGAATAAAGCATTTTGTTTTCCAGGAACAGTGACACATTTGTCTAGGCATTCAGTCTATGGAGAGATGCGGCACAGTTTCTCCAAAAAAAAAAAAAAAAAAAAAAAACCTTTATTGTAACCATGGACTTTTTTTTTCTAGGATCATTCACACCAACTTGTAACTACGGTAAACTATTTAAGCTCAGTAAGACAAGGTAATCTGAAGCAATTACATTTTTACTTGCCTTGAAAAAAACAAAAAAACAAAACCACACACACACGTGGGTTTGGCTCCATGTGCTATATGTAAAATATATATTATATATAGTGTCATTGTTTTGAAGTATGACATCTTATAAAATGAATCTAAAAGCATTACAAAGTATACATTAATTTTAATATTTAAAAATCAATACTGCTGGGAAAAAAAAAAAAAAAACTTTACAGAAGATCTTACTTTCTAGTCAGGATTACTGTATGTTTATATCAATTTTTTATAGGTTGACTGTTGAATCTGTATACCGTAACTGCCCTTTTCTAGAGACAATTGTGACTTGCCCTCAATAATGGCAAATGACTTTTCTCCATGTTAAACTATTTTCTAACTTTTAAACTTTTATCTTGTTCCATAAATTATAATATTTAAAAGAATGTATAAAGAAAAACCAGGATCTGTTTTATCATGGGTAATTTGTAACTCTAAGAGACCATAAAATGTTTATTACTTTAACTGAAAGAGTGTCCCTGGATATTCATTTTGAAGGGTTTACAATCATAGATGTTGTCAGGCGCCCCATGTACAAGTCCTATGATCAGCAGGCTGCTAGAGGATCATTGTTTTACAAGACCACAGTATATTGTGTGCTGCGATATGAAATCTGGATTCCTATTGGGTAGTAGCCTGGGATAACGCAAGACATAATTCACATTTGTAAATATAGATTTTCCAACTTAAAGAAGCATTTTCCAATTTCTTAAAAGGTATTTCAATGGAGTTAAACAACAAATTAACTGCAGTAATGTGCAACGGAGAAACCAAGTACTTGGGGCCCTATTCTAATGGGCATACATTTATTTTGTGGATAGGAGATGAAGCTAAATATCACATATCATGTAGAGAGAGACTCCCATTTTTCCCTTTAATAGTTAAAGAGCGTTTATGCGACTGTCTCATCTCAGTAAAATTACACTCTTGTTTTAGTGCTATAATAGCACAAGAATCCTATTAACAATTTTTAAAAAGGAGCCAAATTCATTTTTATATTTTTTTTCTCTATTGTGCATTAATTTTTAAAGTCACTATATTCTACCAGCATGCTGGACAATGAGTGTTTTCCTTTCACTTCCCATGGCTTAATCTACACATTTCTATCAATATACCTTAAATTTTTTTTTTTTTTAAATATTTGTATAAATTTTTTAAATTTGTATAAATATATGAATGGTCCATACAAAAATATGGTGGTATGTGGTTTCAGATTAAATCAAAAGATAAGAGGGCACTGTCTCCTTTGGAGAAATCAAGGTTTAAATCACCAGAGGTGACAGGGCTTTTTTACTATGAGAACTGTCAATCTGTGGATTAGCCTGCCTCAGGCGCTGGTCACAGCAGGGACAGCAGAGAGCTTCAAGAAGGGTCTAGATGCCTTTTTACACCTAAATAATATTGATAGTTATGTTATATAGAATTGTTTCCCCTAAATCCCTTCCTCATTGAATACCTTCCCTTCCTTGGTTGAACTTTATGGACATGTGTCTTTTTTCAACCGTATAAACTATGATACTATGAAAAGGTCTCATTGGTCTTTAATTCACCTTAAAATGTACCTCAATGGGAATGTCTCACAAATTAAATAGAGTAGAGCGTGTTATATGGGTGCAGAGGCAATGAAGGCATTTACTGTACAGGTGTTATCTTCTGTTGCAATACTGGCTCTGACATAAATGAGGTAACTGCTGCAAAGACTTTTCTAGTAGTCACTGTTTGTTTAGTCAATGGTTTAATACCTCTTTTCGAAGGGTTTTAAAAAAATTAAAAAAAAAGTAAATTTTCTAAAGACGGTGCTGCTACATACAGTACATACATGCTGAAACAGCCCTGCTATATATTCAAAGTACAATGCACTGTATACTTCATGCTGTCATAACTCTTCCCCTGCAGAGGACAGATCACATGCTTATGGCATTACCATAGGACCTTCAGACTACAGCTTCTTTGCATGCATTGGTGGGAATGCATGTTGAGGGGAGGCTTGGTTCCCCATCATGACGGCAGCTTCCTCTCCTGCATACATTACAGGTCAGTGTCAGGATGGCAAAGGGATCTGCACTGCGGTGTCAGCAGTTCCTTAAGCTACTTAACATTAGCAAACTGTACCCAGTGTACATATCTGACCACATAAAACAATCACAGCAGCCTGCATGAACCTCTACGCCTCTCCATGCAGGCTGCTGTGATTTCATGTAATACAATATGCTGAGATATATGCTTGATGTACAGTTTTCTTTTTGCTAAAGGACCTGTGGATGAGGTCACCCTGGTCACATGACATTAATGCTGCATACAGAGATAGGATGGAAAGTTGCTGCTGGGTTTAGTCTGAGGAGCCAACGCCCACCTCCACTCGCTGTAGCCATGCATAGATACCAGGTAAAACTATAAAGTTGAATATATGGGAATCTCAGAGGAACAATTTTTAGCTAAAATTTTTAGCTAGGGCTCTATAGGAACCTGTCACTACCTGTATTTGTGAAAAATGTGGTGACGGGTTCCTTTTAAGTTAAATATACATATAGAGATAGAAAACCTTATTTTATATAAAAAATAGAAACCTGGTTAAAAAAAAAAAAAAAAATTTTAAAACTATATGGATACATTTTAATAACTAATATTGGTATTTTAACTTTTGTTCCAGAAATAGCAAAATAAATAATAAATATACGTCTCCTAATTTTGTTTTTTTTTTTATTCTATAAATGCAAGCAATTCTTTTTATCGATTTTTTTTAAATATTGTTTAGAATTTGCATTACACACCTTTACAGATATTACCCAACTCCCGCTGCTTCTTACTTTAAATGAATTTGAGTTTGTAGTATCTGATCACAAGCTACAAATATGCCTACGATATTATATATAGTAACTAAAGTAATGTACAAAACTTGTGCCAGGTGTACCTAAAAATAGGAACAAAGTTCCACAACTTTTCAGAGCTTGCCAGGATACTCCCAGTTACATTTTGACTGATTATTACCAAGCCAAAAATGTAGATGCTAAACAAATGAACCTTTCTCCACATAGAAGCAAGGACTTTACATTTTGAAACAAAAGTCTAAATTCTTTAGTATTATGGTATGAAAGTAGGAGATGGTCCCAACAATCGGTATTGTAGTATGAAGGTAGGGACTTTCTCCTGCTAACAAGCTTTGTATTATATAATGAAAGTATGGTACCACTCGAGTATAAGCCGGGTTTTTCAGCACACAAAATGTGATTAAAAAACCCTAACTTGTCTTATACGCAATTCTATGAAATAATAATTAAACAAAAAAAACCTCTGTACTCACCTTTCTGATGCCCCCCACAGGTCCTCTTCTGTATTTTCATGCTTTGGTTTCGGGTTCCTTCTGCATCACACACACCTGACTCACCCGCTTGCCAACATCATAGGGTGTAAGCCGCCATCGGCATACACCATTATGTCAGCAAGCAGCTGATGTCATTGTATATACAGTGGCAGCGCAGGGACCCGGAGACTGACGAAACCTTTTTTTTTTTAAAGGCTGGGCATAGGGGGGGCTGGCTATAAATCAAGGGGCCAGGCAGCTGGCTATATACTAGAGGGCAGATGCAGGCTGGCTATATGCTGGGTGTAGGCTGTAACTAATGCATTTCCCACCCTAGGCTTATACTCGCGTCAATAGGTTTTTTGTGTTAAAATTAGGTACCTTGGCTTATACTCTGGTCAGCTTATATGGCAACTACTTCTGCTTACATCTGTAGTGTGGGATGAATACATGGACCTGATCCTTCAAAACAAGCTCAGTTTTATTAAATGCGGCAAAGATCATGTTCTTGCAATAGGATGAAGGACAAGACCTGTCCATGCAGCCAATAAGCCTTTGGACCTTTTTTTATTTGTGTAGTTGAAGAGCATTGCTGAAATAGCCAGAATTTTTAATTGTTTTTTTTTCTCTGAAATTAATAACAGATGCGTAACGAACAGAAACAGAATATAAATTGATGTCTATGGGGAAGGGAATGTGAATGGATAACTTGCCCGCTCCCCTTCCATTTACTCTCCTTAAACGGTTCAGACAATTGAGGGGCTTATTCATATGCAGCAGCATTATTACATTATTAATAAAATGTTTTCTCAGTAATAATAAAATATTTTAAATATGTTTACAGTATTTTTCGGACTATAAGGCGCACCGGATTATAAGGATGAATGACCAGCAGGTGGAAGACCTGTGCACAGTTCAAGGCAGCTGTTGTCTGTAAGTATGGTTCATATATAAGGCGCACTGGACTATAAGACGCACCTTTGATTTCTGAGAAAATTAAAGGATTGTTTGTGCGCCTTATAGTCAGAAAAATACGGTAGTTAGAATCTTTTGTTTTTTGGAAACCCTTGTTTAAAAATGGAAACAAAAAATCCACATTGAAAATGCTTATATCCAATCAATTTCCTAAGTTATAGATTTTTGGGACAAGATGTTCCATGTTCACATACCAATAAAAAAAACCCATGTCAAAAGTAGAGTCTGCTAGAAATATGGGGTTTGACTGTCAAAATCCCTGTCTGAATCCAATGAAACTGTGGAGATTTCTCCCAGGGTTACTGCCGTGTGGGGCATTCTAATTTTGGGTCCAGTTAGTGGCTGCCACCAGCCATGGCTTCACAGTTATTGTTTCTGGTGCTGAAACAGCAACAAGATAGAACATAGGGGGAGATTTTTTAGCGCTTCTATGGCAGTTTTTGGTGTAGGAGCTCTGAAATAAATTGCAAGAAATATTGCAATTGCAGTTATTTTTGTGACTGTTGACATGGCCACCAGTGGAGTGGGTAGGCACAGGCACCCACTTTCAAAATACCTTCCAGCAAACAATGCCAGGTCCGACCTGGCCACACCGGATACATCAGGAGGCCAAATAATGATGTCTGACTCCAGGTGGAAAAATACATAGGGCATAAACCAGTGCCACGAGGGGAAGAGATTATGGTTCATATAGAGATATTTGCATACCATGAAATATCAAAACCTATCTTTCAACCCTCAAAGAAGGGGTGAAAAAAACCAACATAAACAGCAAAAGACGTGATAAATGGTAAAAAAATTGTTATATTTGGATTTAATAAAAATTTACATACTGGTTAAAAATAAACCCCACTCCAAAAGGGGGACACAAGCAAGAGTTGCATCACAAGCAACAGATCAACACATCTAAATGTAAACATGTATGGGCATCAGTGGCCCTCAGCCGTAACGCGCGTCGGTTGCTGCTATCTCGGGCAACGATCTCAACATGGGTAAGCTTGACACAGTAGTCTGTGTGCACTGATTGTAGGTTACATGACTCATTATCTCTCATGCTTCCCAACAGTATTATTGTATATGGCCACTGATGCCCATACATGTTTACATTTAGATGTGTTGATCTGTTGCTTGTGATGCAACTCTTGCTTGTGTCCCCCTTTTGGAGTGGGGTTCATTTTTAACCAGTATGTTATATTTGGATTTAATAAAAATTTACAATTTTTTTACCATTTATTACGTCTTTTGCCGTTTATGTTGGTTTTTTCACCCCTTCTTTGAGGGTTAAAAAATAGGTTTTGATTTATGCTCTCCAACAAGCTTCATGGAGTACAATTATTATAGGGAAGCATGATTATTATATTGTGATAGACATATTGCACCATTACAATTCTTTTTCCCCTATTTGTGTATGTTCAATTTCGGTTTATACCATGAAATATGTAGTATAAACACAGAAAAATGTCCAGTCAAATAAGACTGACAGATATATAATGCTATCTGCAAAACTATTAGAGAAATATGGACCGGGCAGATAACAGTAAAAATTATGTACAACATACAACATGTTATAGAACAGGTCACGTCTGAAGTAGAGCTTATAGTCTCAAGTATTTTAGTAAATAAGCCATTGTTCACACAAGTGCCAGTCTCTGCACAGCGCCTAAATGCCAGTATTGTTACAACAGGTAAACTTTGTCATTCATTGTTCAGCCTCTGTCAACACAACAGCAGCAATAATACAGTACTAGAGGCGAGCAGTGCGCCCTGCTCTCCTCACATGGCGGCAGATAATAAGTTTCAAGGGTCACACGTTGCACTTTCCTGTGCGTCACACAACACAATAAGCTACCAGGAGAAACCAATACATTGCACTCCACAATTTACTGAGGAGATGCCAGACATCCCAAATTATGCAAAGAGTAGCCCCCTGCACAGACATGTGCATAAAATAATTACCAGCTACAGACGAGGTAACAACTTACCTGACCTGCGGAGCTCTCCCAGGGACATGTTGATGTGCTCGTCCTTGTCTGTGCTTCCCCGAGTGTCCCCAGGGGGGTTCCCCCGATGCTCGGCTCCGTTATCTATTGTCCCGGTGCCGTCGGCGGTGTCTGGCGACCTCAGGGTCATCAGGTCTTCCCGCTTGTATCCAGGCTTCGGTGCTGATGCCCCTTACTGTAAATCACTCTTCATCCTTGATGTAATTGGAAAATTGGGTTGAAGATTGCGGCAGATTATTCCGTCCTGAAAATCAGGGATGAGAATGAGAAGGGGCCTACATACACATTATATATGTGCTGTATATTCCTGTGGCCATGTATTCCTGGCCCGTCACAACCTGCTGTAAAATTGTACATACATCTGGTGACAGTACCTATCCTTAGTCCTAGTGTCTGACACATCTGACCCACAATGTCTGTTTTGTATGGTCACCAGGGACTAGAACATCTATTATATACACACACACATTGTATACCTACAATAATATATAAAATAAAGTAACCCTTTTCTACATGATTCATAGGGTTACGTTTGTAGATCATTTCTACAAACACACAAATTTTCATGACACTGAAGTACTTATAGCTTAACAAAAACGCTATAACAAAATGCCCCAACTACAACACACACATACATATATATCAAATATAAATAACCAAAATGAGCTCATCCATGTTGTCTCAAGCTCATATAAACAACCATAGAGTATTCAGAAACTGGTCATCCGCGGACACAATCCCCAGAGCCATTTCAGGCCTGTAAAACCAGAATGGTCCCCCCACAGCACAGCTGCCTTTTCTATTTCCCACTGCAAATTAAAATGACCAAACCTATAGAGGACAAACATACACCATCCTGACGGAAGAGAGCAGGCTCAAAACCCTCTAATTCAAGGTGACGGACGGAAAACTCTCCCACACAGCCCTGTTCACTCTTCTGCTTTGTCAGACACGGATAGTCAAAATAAAATGAAAATCAGGGCAAACATAAATTTGGGATCCACCAGATTCCCTGCTTCCTAACTGTAGTATTGAGGAAGGAGAAAAACCCAAATGATACACTTCTGTTGCTGCTTCCATTTTAAATTAGTGGTTGTGGGGGGTAAACGCAACTGACCTAAACCCACGAGCCTTATGGAAGGCTGAGGAAAATTGAAATTTGGCAAGTTCAGAACTTTCAAACATTCAAAAAAAAAAAAGAAAATAAATTCCAAACATTCTGGTACAAAACCGGAAATAAATTTGCACCAAAATTTAGAAGTTGTAACCATGCGCCTCTACCCAGCGGTAGATCTCCTAATACAGATACAGATTGTCCTGCCCCAAAAACACATAATTGGCTCCCACACAGGAGTTTTACTCCTTAACAACAATTTATAGAAACAAGTCTACGAGGCAGCCGGTTGGCGCAATAAAGCAGTGCTCTGTGCGCTGTAGGACGGCGTCCTGCTTTTCTGGCCTGTATGGCTTTCGGCAACAGTCCGGAAAAACAGGAGATCGGAAGCCCTGGCTGGACCTAAGGAAGGAGGCAAGTATTACTGTTTCTTTTTTACTGACCACACTTAGTCCATGGAGGGGCGAGGGGGTCCCGGGTTACATATAGTTAATCCATGGAAGGAGAGGGGGGTGCACAAAACGCTCTATTTAATGAATCTATAGGAGGGAGGTGGGCTATATAAAAAATAAGCACGAGGGGGCAGTTTGCTATGATAAACTAGGGAATATTTTAGGTAAAAGGAGATTGTTTTAGTTTCAAAATTTTTAATGCCGCCACGTTACTTCACTGCAAAAGGGGCCCACTGAGGCTCTGATGCCCAGGGGCCTACTGAAACCTGGAGCCGACCCTGGATGGCTGTAGCATGAACAAAGTGCAAAAAAAATTAATAAATAAAAAATCTGGTTCACGCCGCACACTCCACTACTTTAATAATAATTCTTTATTTATATAGCAAACACAAATTACGCAGCGCTGAACAAAGCTTGCCAAATCTGTCCCTGTCCCCATGGGGCTCACAATCTAATCAACTTACCAGTATGTTTTGGAGTGTGGGAGGAAACCCACACAAACAAGAAAAGAACATACAAACTCTTTGCAGATGTTGACCTGGGTGGTACTTGAACCCAGTGCTGCAAGGCTATAGTGCAGTGATGGCGAACCTTTTAGAGCCTCAGTGCCCCAACTCCAACCAAAAGCCACTTATTTATTGCAAAGTGCCAGCGCAGCAATTTAAGCAGCAATGTATCTCTCCTTGTTCTTGACAACTTTCAATCCTTCAGCCTCCCAAGGACACCAACGCAGTTGGAAGGAAGAGGGCAAATTCATCTATCATTGTAGGAAGATTCTGCAGGCAGATTATTTGAGTTCTGTCTGGTGAACTTCATTCTGGGGTGATGGCCTGGGTGCCCACAGAAATGACTCAGAGTGCCGCCTCTGGCACTCGTGCCATAGGTCCGCCACCAATGCTATAATGTGCTACGCACTAAGCCACCGTGCTGCTACTCATAGTTTTTTTCTAACAAAAAAACCCCCAAAAAACTCATGGATAAGAATAAAACATTTACAAAAGATAGACAAAATCAGGACGAGGAATTTCAAGAGTATGTATTTTCAGACGCAGACAGATTTATCAAAAGTGAGGTAAACTGCACTAATTACAGGGTGTGCCAGATTATTGATTTGTATCTGACACAATTCAGTAGTCTGGAGCAACCTGTACGTGCTGCTCATATGCCACAAACACACACAAAGTTCCCTGGAAGTACGCTCTGAATGCCTTGGAGCCTGCAGCATCCGTAAAAAGTCTGAAAGCTGAGGCATTAATTAACTCATCTTGCCAAATGTTGCATCCTTTAAAACCTGACAAGCTCAACCACAGCAACAAATCTTCCTTAGGAGATACTAAGTCTCACAAGAGCTAGGTGACTTCAGACCCCTAGTAGCAGTGTACATCAGCCTAATAAAAATTCTTCCCATCGGGATAAAGCAAGGCAAACATCAAAGTAATAATGATCTTTGGAAGTCACCTTATGCCTAGCTAGCATGAGCACCAAATAATTCTTATATCAATCTTCTCTATTGGCAAAGCAAAACAAGACATAATACAAGAATCAATAACTATTCCCAAAGAACCTATAGAAGTACATAAAAATTTTGTTTTTTTTGTGCCATAAAAATCCAAACTTATGTACAATAGAAATGAAAGACTGTAGAAATGAAAAACAAATATAAAAATCTGCAGGGCTAACAAACAGGAAGTCCTCAAGATAATGCACTTCACCTGCCAATGGGCACTCACTCACTAAACCCACTGTTAAAAAGAAGAAACTACTATCAAAATAAAACCAAGAGAGAGAGAGAAACCCATAGGCAGACACATATTAAAAGAATAACATTCATAGGGGTATATGTATATTTATTTTGATCCATTTTTTTCTCTTGTTTTTTTTTTCTTTTTTGGGACTTTTTAGGTGCATTTTTGCGACTAGGCCAGAGTCTTAAGAAGTTAGCCGATGGTTGTGTCTGTTGCAGTGTTCCTAAATGTATCTTTCCAAGACAGATGTTCTCTTTGTTTTGCACCTTTTTAGGTGCAAAATGAAGTACAACTGACCCAATGTTTGGTTACATATACGCATCTAAAAAGTTGCAAAAAATTTAAAAAAATCCAAAAAAATAAAAGAACTGTATCACAAGGGCAAATTTAGAAAGATACATTGCACACAGCCAACTTTAAACAGTCTCAAAAGGAAAACAAATGATACATTTGCCCCATAGAACTGAAAACCCAAAGAGCGAATGCCCTCTGGGTTTATAGGTAACCGGCAGAAGGCCACCTTAATGTCAACTTTTGCCATTGAAGCATCTTTACCAAATTTTTAAAGTTTCCTCAAATGACAAATAATTAACCGTCAACAGAATCACTCAATTTTGGGTAATTATAAGAGTTCAGTTCCCTTTTGGGAACAACCCCCAAGAGGTGACAACCTGAAATAATGAAATGGTGCTTGAGAAAAGGGGCTATAAATTCTCCTCTCATATCCGACACCATAACTCCTTAATAACTGACTAGCCAAGAACAAACTAGCACATTACATGGCGGTACATAAAATCCATCTCTGAACCCGGCTCATTGAAGTCTGTCTGAATAGCTTTTTAGAATGAATTATGTTACAGGAGGCTGCTGTAGATTGGATTGGGCTTCTTTCATAAAACAGCGGGACACACGATGGGCTTGTTTTTCTCATGCCACAGGCAGTAGTGGGAGTCGAATTTACGCCGTCGCAGCATCACATTATGCAACAATCCTATAATTTTAATGCCTCATCTCATAGCAGAACATCTAATCATACAAGAACCAAGCATACCGGACAACATCAACATAGCATGAACGCAGTAAGATTGCAGCCAGTTGAACGGATTTTGGCACAGAGCTCCCGCGTTCCTCCACTTATCGGATTTTAAACATTCCTTGTAAGATAGTAACAAAGATAATAAGTCAATGCATTCCCCCCCTCTGCATTAGGAAGATGGTTTCCCAGTGCTTAGGCACCTACCTCAGAAACACTTACTCCTCTGGAAACATCAACTGGTGTCAGAATGAATTCCCAGCATTGTGCAAGGGTTAATACTCTCAGCAGACTTGGTCTAACATAGATTGTGCATGCACATGAGGGGTTAACCGCAGACCCAACAGGGGAGGGCACAATCCTTACAAACGCCGTAGAAAGGTTCCTAAACTATGGAGCCTCCGTGTACAATCCACTGTGGGGCTGCAGGTAACGAGCGGACACAAGTTTGGGACTGTCTCCCCTCCATTCCCCGCGGACTGTCTGGCTGCTACCGCATGGTGTAGCCAGGGATGAGCAGCATCCCCCCGCTGTCTAGGAATAGACGCACACCCCGGCAGCTTTCCACCCCTGTACACACACAGCGCCGAGACCTCACACAACCCCGCCGTCTGCAGCCGCGGCTCCCTCCTCCCCCCTCCTCGCACAGGTTGGCCGTGCAGGTGTGGAGACGTCGGAGGTCAGGGGAGGGGGCGCATACGTACATCCAGCAGCCACCTGCTCCTTCACTGCCCGGGATCCTGCACCGCACAAGCCTCCATCCGCTCCTCGCAGCAGTAACGTGGCTTTGTTTGTGTGCGGCTTGTGATTTCACCTCCCCATTCCCTGGATGTGCCTGAGCCGCCCTCCCCGCCTGTGATCTGCGCTCTCTCTCCCTCCCCATATCTGGTAAATGCAAAGGCCACTTTCCAGGAACTTTCCAGGAATCAGCCCACGTGACCGGCGTCTCTCTGCTGCCACCTGTGAGCGCTGCGCAGAACTGCAGCCATCCGTCCATCTGTAATGTGTGATGGAGTCCGCATAATAATAAGAACCTGCAATCATCCATCCTTCCCCGGACTCCAGTATTGTAGATCCAAAGCGAACAGTAAGTTTTCACTATTAATTATCATCTTCCATACTATAAACACATGATACATAAACCTAAGTATCTGTGCGGTAATATAATATGCGACATACTATTAGTTTCTGCTATTTTCACCAGAACTAGCTCTTTAACCCCTTCGAGTGAGGGGGGCATAGTATAAAAAAAAATAGTCGGTGTTCCCCTAGAGTATTTAATTTTATCATTTGTTATGTTTCCATGAGTTTCCCTCTTGTCTGTTTTCTGTAGAACACAAATCTTTTCTACTCTTTGTATGTGACATATTGTTTTACTACTTCACTGGCTGTAAAGCTGTCCTCTACTTCAAGCTTTGTTATTGCTAATAAAATTAGTACCTGTCTTTCCTGATGTCATTCAGTTTCTGTCCCTTCATAATCTCAGCATAGGCACAGTCATGCTGTTTCCAGTGATATTGATATCAAATATTCCATAGAGAAATGTTTATGGTCTTTGTGACAACTGGATTTTAAAAATGTTGGATTGTCCTAAAAACCAGGATTAACAATAAAGCTTAATTGCAGACACATTTAATATATTATAGCTCTTTATTGTAGTATAAAGCTAAAGTACAATAAATTACCAACATCCAGAGGTCCGTTTGTAACTAAGGGTTGTCTGTAAGTCGAGCATAGGAAGAAAATTACTGCTAAGCCTTTGCAGAAGTCTCATAAAAATCAGATTTGTATCAGAGTTCTGGGAAGTCTTACAGGGCCACATGACCCCAGAAGTCCTAAAGCTCCCTGTACATGGATGTTTTTTGCTAATGTGCGAATCCTCAATTCAACAGATAGCACGCAGACC
>WNYA01002624.1:0-37116 GCA_019512145.1 Engystomops pustulosus | reverse complement strand
CCCCGTGTACTGGTCACATGGTGGTGACATCATCACAGGTCCTTCAGTCTTTCCTCTCACTGCTGAGCTCCGCCCCCATGTACTGGTCACATGGAGGTGACATCATCACAGGTCCTTCAGCCTCTCCTCTCACTGCTGAGCTCCGCCCCCGTGTACTGGTCACATGGTGGTGACATCATCACAGGTCCTTCAGTCTTTCCTCTCACTGCTGAGCTCCGCCCCCATGTACTGGTCACATGGTGGTGACATCATCACAGGTCCTTCAGCCTCTCCTCTCACTGCTGAGCTCCGCCCCCTGTACTGGTCACATGGTGGTGACATCATCACAGGTCCTTCTGCCTCTCCCCTCACTGCTGAGCTCCGCCCCGTGTACTGGTCACATGGTGGTGACATCATCACAGGTCCTTCAGCCTCTCCTCTCACTGCTGACTGCATTTTAGATACTAGTTAGATACTTGTCCGGTCTGTGATGGGATCAGACAGGGCCAGAAAGCAGCCCAAGTAGCGCATATATATCACACACACCGAGAATATGGACGTGTGGATTCATGAATTGAGACAAAAGTACAACCCAGGTAAAATGTAGACATCTAATTGCCTTAAGTACAAACACTATATACACTCACCGGCCACTTTATTAGGTGCACCTGTCTAACTGCTCGTTAACACTTAATTTCTAATCAGCCAATCACATGGCGGCAGTGCATTTAGGCATGTAGACATGGTCAGGACAATCTCCTGCAGTTCTCCCGAGCATCAGTATGGGGAAGAAAGGTGATTTGTGGCCTGTGAACGTGGCATGGTTGTTGGTGCCAGAAGGGCTGGTCTGAGTATTTCAGAAACTGCTGATCTACTGGGATTTTCACGCACAACCATCTCTAGGGTTTACAGAGAATGGTCCGAAAAAGAAAAAACATCCAGTGAGCGGCATTTCTGTGGGCGGAAATGCCTTGTTGATGCCAGAGGTCAGAGGAGAATGGGCAGACTGGTTCAAGCTGATAGAGAGGCAACAGTGACTCAAATCGCCACCCGTTACAGCCAAGGTAGGCAGAAGAGCATCTCTGAACGCACAGTACGTCCAACTGTGAGGCAGATGGGCTACAGCAGCAGAAGACCACACCGGGTGCCACTCCTTTCAGCTAAGAACAGGAAACTGAGGCTACAATTTGCACAAGCTCATCGAAATTGGACAGTAGAAGATTGGAAAAACGTTGCCTGGTCTGCGACATTCGGATGGTAGGGTCAGAATTTGGCGTCAACAACATGAAAGCATGGATCCATCCTGCCTTGTATCAGCGGCTCAGGCTGGTGGTGGTGGTGTCATGGATCCATCCTGCCTTGTATCAGCGGCTCAGGCTGGTGGTGGTGGTGTCATGGATCCATCCTGCCTTGTATCAGCGGCTCAGGCTGGTGGTGGTGGTGTCATGGATCCATCCTGCCTTGTATCAGCGGCTCAGGCTGGTGGTGCAGTTCACTGATCCAGCTGCCAGTATCAGCGGTCGGCCTGTTGGTGTGTCATGATCCTCCTGCCTTGTATCAGCGGCTCAGGCTGGTGGTGGTGGTGTCATGGATCCATCCTGCCTTGTATCAGCGGCTCAGGCTGGTGGTGGTGGTGTCATGGATCCATCCTGCCTTGTATCAACGGTTCAGGCTGGTGCTGGTGGTGTCATGGATCCATCCTGCCTTGTATCAGCGGGTCAGGCTGGTGGTGGTGGTGTCATGGATCCATCCTGCCTTGTATCAGCGGCTCAGGCTGGTGGTGCTGGTGTCATGGTGTCTTTGGGCCCCTTGGTAACGCCACAGCCTACCTGAGTATTGTTGCTGCCCATGTCCATCCCTTTATGAGCACAATGTACCCTGTAACATCTGATGGCTACTTTCAGCAGGATAATGCCCCATGGTCCCCATGTGACATCTATTCTTCCTCATGGACGGACCCAAAAAATCAAGACCCCCAAACTACCTCTACATGGGACCCTAATACTTCTCTATGACTTACCCAGGACCCTCTACCTACACAGTGTCCTCCACGTGACACCCCCATGGACACTGCTCTGTACAGTGCAGCCCACATATGGACCCCATCATAAAAAATGCCATCTGGGAGAAGCTGTCCGGATGTGAGGAAGGTTTGGTGGGGGGGGAAGCAACAGGGGGGGGGGGGATAGGGAAAGACGTCCGGGGGTCTATGGGAAGCCCTTGTTCCTGTCTTCAGAATGGAGAATGTTACCTCTGTAAGTCTGTATATAGGGGATGGGATTAAAGGAACCTGGTCTCACCAGGGACCTCATTTTCACGAAGGACAGGTTGTTTTGCAGTGCACATCTGCCTTCTACTAAGCATTTGAATACAATAAATATGGTTATAACTTTCTCTGCATCCTGATCAAAAATCCTATGTTGTAGTCACCGGGGTGGGGCTTTGGTGTGGATGCATTTCAAAAAACAACATGTGAACTGTCTGAGCGGAAGGCTGCCTCCATCTTTGTGCTCTGTACAGCTCCTTCCTCCCCCACTGATGCAGGCTGACCGGCGTGTGACCTTTGAGAGAGCAGGAGGGGAGATAGAAGCGTATGGAGCACCAAAGGTGGGGGCCAAGCCTGAGGAGTGCAGTAGTATAACAGACAAGTCACATGTGTTTTTTGAAAATGAATCCAAACCAAAGCCCAACCCCTGGGACTACCTAGGGCTTTGTCAGGAGCTGCCATGAGTAAGTTAAACACACAATTATAGTGTAAGCAAAGCTTGAAACCGGCAAGAAAGACAGACCAGAAAGACATATTTGCACTGCAGGTGTGATGGGCTTCTGCACTGGCTTTAGTGATGAAAAATCAGGGGTTCCCTTTAACCACAGCCTGGAGGGGGGCAGAACTTGGAATCGCCGTGGTGCGAGGGGTCGTCCTCTATTTTATAGCCTCTCAGAAACGGATAAGGTGGAGCCCGGGTCGATGGGAATTCAGGGCTAAAAAAGGAAACCTGTCTAAGGTAGCTCTTTCTCCCAAAAGTGGAGCGACGCATTTAGCCAATCTTCAAGGTCAACCTAAAAAAAATATTTTTTCGGGTGTGCACCCAGCATTCTATTACCGGAGTGCAATCAGTCGCAACCTGAAACTCTGATAATTGCGTAGTGACTGAAAAGATGTTCAACCCTTAACAACCTTAAGAACTTATGTGAAAACATCTTCCAAACAAAAACCCATAGCTTTTCACACTCTGTTATAATCTAAATATGTTCTATCACATCAGGACTCGCCTAGAACAGGTCACATAAACTCACCGGCCACTTTTTAGTCACCATGCTAGTAACGGGTTGGACCCCTTTTGCCTTCAGAACTGCCTCAATTCTTGTGGCTAGATACAACAAGGTGCTGGAAGCTCTCAGAGATTTTGCTCCATATGACATGATGGCATCACACAGTTGCCGCAGATTTGTCGCTGCACATCCATGATGCGAATCTCCGTTCCACCACATCCCAAAGATGCTATTGGATTGAGATCTGGTGACTGTGGAGCCATTTGTGGTCCAGTGACCTCATTGTCATGTTCAAGAAACCAGTCTGAGATGATCTCCAGCTTTATGACGTGGCGGGCTGGTGGTGGTGTCATGGATCCATCCTGCCTTGTATCAGCGGCTCAGGCTGGTGGTGGTGGTGTCATGGATCCATCCTGCCTTGTATCAGCGGGTCAGGCTGGTGGTGGTGGTGTCATGGTGTCTTTGGGCCCCTTGGTAACGCCACAGCCTACCTGAGTATTGTTGCTGACCATGTCCATCCCTTTATGAGCACAATGTACCCTGTAACATCTGACGGCTACTTTCAGCAGGATAATGCGCCATGTCATAAAGCTGGAATCCTCTCAGACTGGTTTCTTGAACATGACAATGAGGTCACTGGACACAAATGGCTCCACAGTCACCAGATCTCAATCCAATAGAGCATCTTTGGGATGTGGTGGAACGGGAGATTCGCATCATGGATGTGCAGCCGACAAATCTGCGGCAACTGTGTGATGCCATCATGTCACTATGGAGCAAAATCTCTGAGGAGCTTCCAGCACCTTGTTGTATCTAAGCCACGAAGAATTGAGGCAGTTCTGAAGGCAAAAGGGTGTCCAACCCGTTACTAGCATGGTGGACCTAATAAAGTGGCCGGTGAGTGTATGTACGACTTGTTCTACGTGTCTGGAGGAGAAGGTGAGATCCCCAGGCAGTTCTCCATATACGTCATATACATGTATGTGTCTGGTATTAGCTGTACGTCCAGGGGCTCCGACAGGATCCAGCATCTAGTACACTTACACTATTTGTGGGTAGCATGATGACGTGGAGGTGCGATAAATTACAACAGGAAGCTCAAAGAGGGGGGCAAAGACGCCACCAAAATATCCACAAAAATCTTTTCCTTGGATTTGGTGGTTATAAATGAAATAAAAGCCAAACTCCGTATATATTTCCCCCCCCCCCCCCCCGGCAGTGACATGATGTATGGTGCTAGTGCACGTGTCCTTAATCTCCATTCAGGTTCTAGGATCAGTAACATCTTTTGACGATCTCTTCTAGAAAATCTTATTGACACATTAAATCCCTGTAAATCTCCAAGTAGTGGGGTCTCCATTCTGGGCTTCTCTTATAAATTGACCTAATACAGAAGGAGCACATGTACCTCCCTAGTCCTGTCGCGATCCCCGCTGTGCAACAATGTGGTGCAGTATAAGAGGCCTGTAGCTGTAAAGTGATTACTGCCTCCCCAATGGTCGCATAATCCCTCACTCATCTAAGATTTAGTGCATGAAAATAGTAATAGAACAAAACCTCCTACATAACTATAACATAAATGTATTACTTGAGGACAGCATCAAAGCCCATTTTACTACATACATACAGCAACGAAATCAAGCTTACTACATAGATACGTTACCAGAACAAAGATTACTAAATGGATACAGAACTGGAAACAAATTACTACATAAATATATTACCAGAACAAAGATTACTGCATAGATACATAACCAGAACCAATGTTACTGAACTGATACTGTAAGAGAACTAAATAGAGACTGCGCCGAACAAGCTTCCTCCTAAGTGCGGGGCCGGAACCCAGCTTCCTCCTAAGTGCGGGGCCGGAACCCAGCTTCCTCCTAAGTGCGGGGCCGGAACCCAGCTTCCTCCTAGTGCGGGGCGGAAACCAGCTTCTCTCCTAAGTGGGGGCCGGAACCCAGCTTCTCTAAGTGGGGGCCGGACCCAGCTTCTCCTAAGTGCGGGGCCGGGACCAGCTTCCTCCTAAGTGCGGGGCCGGGACACGCTTCCTCCTAATGCGGGGCCGGGACCAGCTTCCTCCCTAAGCGGGGCCGGGACCCAGCTTCCTCCTAAGTGCGGGGCGGGACCCAGCTTCCCAAGTGCGGGGACCCGCTTCCTCCTATGCGGGGGGGACCCAGCTTTCTCTAAGTGGCGGGGCCGGGACCCAGCTTCCTCCTAAGTGCGGGGCCGGGACCCAGCTTCCTCCTAAGTGCGGGGCCGGGACCCAGCTTCCTCTAAGTGCGGGGCCGGGACCAGCTCCTCCTAAGTGCGGGGCCGGGACCCAGCTTCCTCCTAAGTGCGGGGCCGGGACCCAGCTTCCTCCTAAGTGCGGGGCCGGGACCCAGCTTCCTCCTAAGTGCGGGGCCGGGACCCAGCTTCCTCCTAAGTGCGGGGCCGGGACCATTCTCCCCTAAGTGGGGGAGGGACCCAGCTTCCTCCTAAGTGCGGGGCCGGGACCCAGCTTCCTCCTAAGTGCGGGGCCGGGACCCAGCTTCCTCCTAAGTGCGGGGCCGGAACCACACAGAGTAAGAGAGACAAGCTTATACTGCACCAGATTTATCACAGTGTCCGATGGTTGATACATTTGGCTATGAAACTGTCTCCATGTAGATCATCAGAGAAGATAAGAGTCCCAGCACAGAGGAGATGCAGCAGAGCTGTGAGCTCATGGGTAATACCAGCACTTACTATAAATCTGGTAACAGATGACGTCTGTAGGATTTCTGTTTGTCTCATATAGTCAGTGTAGTCACAGGCCGCCTCTTGGCATCGTCTTCCCTCTGGAGCGTTGCAGATGACACTTCGTCAATAGCCCTTGGTATCCTTTGACCCGTCTCGGGTCATCACACATCACCAAAACTGCCATCTCCCAGTGTGCACGGGCATCCGTTGAGAGGGATGTGAAGCAGTGAACTCCAAATTAGTTCACTCCATCCAGAGGTAGCGCAAAACTGAGTCTCTGGGGCCCATTCCCCCTATTATGGTGGGGCCATCGACAGTCACAAAATCTTCCCCCACCACTCCCCTCCATAGTGGCCCTGTCCATACAACAAAGGCTTTGTAGACACAAAACCAATCTCTTGTCTTCTAAAGCTTCTAAACATTTTCCTGAGGTTCATGATGGCCGCTTTTTCAAGAGGGGATTGACCTCCGAAACTACCATTCCTATTCCCAAATCTGACAAACTGTCCATATGTTACGGATAGAAACATCCAATTCATCCATGCTCCATAATTCACAGGAAGCGATTGAACTTGTTATTTTGCCTCAACATACTAAATAGTTTCCAGTGTAAAAGTGACCGGCAGACCCAATGCAGAACCACTTTTTTTGCTGAATTTTCGTGAGGAACTGCCCATTGGGATTTTGAGTCTGAGCCGTTCTGAGAGCTACTCATTTTCATTTGCTTCTTAACAGAGTCTGAAGTCTTGTCTGAAGATTCACAGTCCAGTCCATATTCCATCTCTGGTAAGTGTCTCCTGACCTCTGTCATGTATCATCAGTACCATGCACCCCCCCCCCCTCCATAACCCTCTACCTCCAGGATATGGAGAACAGATGGGGCTGAGCACCTCATTTCATTAATTTCCCACACCCCACAATCTTCCCATTTCTGAAGATAATGGATCATCAATCCCTTTAACATATATGTTGTACCCCTATTAGCTAGAATGGGGTACACACCAGAACCAGAAGCTCCCTCTATAGGTGGTATCTCATCCATATCGATCACATTTTGTGCACCTCGTGAGAGGATGACATGAGGAAGTAAGTGTCAGAGAATTGAGCAGTCAGAGAATGTTTTGGACATTTCTGGTCTGGGTACCTAAGCTCTGCACACCGGCCACAATCTTCTCTCTTAATAATCTGATAAAGCTTTCTACAATCTTTGCAAAGATGCCCCCGGGGGGGCTGTAAAATCTCCATTATCTGTGGGCCATTGCTAGATGGAGACTCTCAATTGTCAGAATGTATGACAACTTCTCCTCTGCTAACAATGAACCCAAATGGGACCTTAATCTTCTGCCTAGTAGATTGTGTGGTACAATTCACCGGTAACATAGTTTGGCCAGTTCAGGGTGTCTGGGTTTTTTCTCACACACTGGCGCTGAGGTGGCTGGTTGGGCGCTGAGGTGGCTGGTTGGGCGCTGAGGTGGCTGGTTGGGCGCTGAGGTGGCCGGTTGGGCGCTGAGGTGGCCGGTTGGGGGTTGCTCAACTGGATCCTATTTTTTCCTGCCTTGTATCAGCGGGTCAGGCTGGTGGTGGTGGATGTCATGGATCCATCCTGCCTTGTATCGCAGGGTCAGGCTGGTGGTGGTGGGGTCAGGATCCATCCTGCCTGTATCAGCGGGTGCAGGCTGGTGCTGTGGTGTCATGGATCCATCTGCCTTGTATCGGCAGCGGTGGTGCATCATCGTGACTGCAGGGGTGGTGGTTGTCATGGATCCATCCTGCCTTGGTATACAGCGGGTCAGGCTGCGTGGTGGTGGTGTTAATGGTGTCTTTGGGCCCCTTGGTAACGCCACAGCCTACACTGAGTTATGTTGCTGACCATGTCCATCCCTTTATGAGCACAATGTACCCTGTACATCTGATGGCTACTTTCCGCAGGATAATGCGCCATGTCATAAAGCTGGAATCCTCTCAGACTGGTTTCTTGAACATGACAATGAGGTCACTGGACACAAATGGCTCCACAGTCACCGATCTCAATCCAATAGAGCATCTTTGGGATGTGGTGGAACGGAGATTCGCATCATGGATGTGCAGCGACAAATCTGCCGGCAACTGTGTGATGCCATCATGTCACTATGGAGCAAAATCTCTGAGGAGCTTCCAGCACCTTGTTGTATCTAAGCCACGAAGAATTGAGGCAGTTCTGAAGGCAAAAGGGTGTCAACCGTTACTAGCATGGTGACTAATAAAGTGGCCGGTGAGTGTATGTACGACTTGTTCTACGTGTCTGGAGGGAAGGTGAGATCCCAGGCAGAGTTCTCCATATACGTCATATACATAGTATGTGTCTGGTATTAGCTGTACGTCCAGGGGCTCCGACAGGATCCAGCATTAGTACACTTACAATATTTGGGGGTAGCATGATGACGTGGAGGTGCGATAAATTACAACAGGAAGCTCAAAAGGGGCAAAAGACGCCACCAAAATATCCACAAAATTTTTCTTGGATTTGGTGGTATAAATGAAATAAAAGCCAAACTCGTAATATTTCCCCCCCCCCCCCCGCATACATATGTATGGCTGTGCAGTGTCTATCTCCATTCAGGTCTAGTCAGTACCTTCTTTGACGATCTCTTCTAGAAAATCTTATTGACACATTAAATCCCTGTAAATCTCCAGTAGTGGGGTCTCCATTCTGGGCTCTCTTATAAATTGACCTAATACAGAAGGAGCACATGTACCTCCTAGTCCTGTCGCGATCCCGCTGTGCAACATGTGGGGCAGTATAAGAGGCCTGTAGCGTAAAGTGATTACTGCCTCCCCAATGGTCGCATAATCCCTCACTCATCTAAGATTTAGTGCATGAAAATAGTAATAGAACAAAACCTCCTACATAACTATAACTAAATGTATTACTTGAGGACAGCATCAAAGCCCATTTTACTACATACATACAGCAACGAAATCAAGCTTACTACATAGATACTACCAGAACAAAGATACTAAATGGATACAGAACTGGAAACAAATTACTACATAAATATATTACCAGAAACAAGATTACTGCATAGATACATAACCGAACCATGTTACTGAACTGATACTGTAAGAGAACTAAATAGAGACTGCCGACAAGTTCATCATAAGTGCGGGCCGGAACCCAGCTTCCTCTGACCGCTAAGTGCGGGGCCGGAACCCAGTCTTTCCTAAGTGCGGGGCCGGGGACCACTTCTCTAAGTGCGGGGCCGCCAGCTTCTCCAGTGCGGGGCGGACCAGCTTCTTCCTAAGTGGGGGCCGGACCCAGCTTCTCTAAGTGGGGGCCGGGACCCAGCTTCTCCTAAGTGCGGGGGCCGGGACCAGCTTTCCTCCAAGTGCGGGGCGGGAACGCTTCCTCCTAAGTGCGGGGGCCGGGACACAGCATTCTCCTAAGGCGGGGCCGGGACCCAGCTTCCTCCTAAGTGCGGGGGCCGGGACCCAGCTTCCACAAGTGCGGGGACCGTTCCTCCTATGCGGGGGAACCCAGCTTCCTCCTAAGTGCGGGGCCGGAACCCAGCTTCCTCCTAAGTGCGGGGCCGGGACCCAGCTTCCTCCTAAGTGCGGGGCCGGGACCCAGCTTCCTCCTAAGTGCGGGGCCGGGACCCAGCTTCCTCCTAAGTGCGGGGCCGGGACCCAGCTTCTCCTAAGTGGGGGCCGGGACCAGCTTCCTCTAGGCGGGGCCGGGACCCAGCTTCCTCCTAAGTGCGGGGCCGGGACCCAGCTTCCTCCTAAGTGCGGGGCCGGGACCACTTCCCCTAAGTGGGGGGGGACCCAGCTTCCTCCTACAGTGCGGGCCGGGACCCAGCTTCCTCATAAGTGCGGGGCCGGGACCCAGCTTCCTCCTAAGTGCGGGGCCGGGACCCGTTCCTCTAAGTGCGGGCGGGACCCAGCTTCCTCCTAAGTGCGGGGCCGGGACCCACGTTCCTCCTAAGTGCGGGGCCGGAACCACACCAGAGTAAGAGAGACAAGCTTATACTGCACAGATTTATCACAGTGTCCGATGGTGATAATTGGCTATGAAACGTCTCCATGTAGATATCAGAGAAGATAAGAGTCCCAGCACAGAGGAGATGCAGCAGAGCTGTGAGCTCATGGGTAATACCAGCACTTACTATTAAATTGGTAACAGATAGTCTGTAGGATTTCTGTTTGTCTCATATAGTCAGTGTAGTCACAGGCCGCCTCTTGGCATCGTCTTCCTCTGGAGCGTTGCAGATGACACTT
The DNA here is from genome assembly GCA_019512145.1 of Engystomops pustulosus. Classification (NCBI taxonomy): domain Eukaryota; kingdom Metazoa; phylum Chordata; class Amphibia; order Anura; family Leptodactylidae; genus Engystomops; species Engystomops pustulosus. The sequence continues at coordinate 26,886 of WNYA01002624.1, read as the reverse complement.
CGTCAATAGCCCTTGGTATCCTTTGACGTCTCGGGTCATCAACAATCACCAAAATGCCATCTCCCAGTGTCGGGCATCCGTTGGAGGGATGTGAAGCAGTGAACTCCAAATTAGTTCACTCAACCAGAGGTAGCGCAAAACTGAGTCTCTGGGGCCCATCCCCCATTATGGTGGGGCCATCGACAGTACAAAATCTTCCCCCACACTCCCCTCCATAGTGGCCCTGTCCATACAACAAAGGCTTTGTAGACACAAAACCAAATATCTTGTCATTCTAAAGCTTCAAACATTTTCCTGAGGTTCATGATGGCCGCTTTTTCAAAGGGGGATTGACCTCCGAAACTACCATTCCTATTCCCAAATCTGACAAAAATGTCCATATGTTATAGATAGAAACATCCAATTCATCCATGCTCCATATCACAGGAAGCTATTGAACTTGATATTTCCTGAAACATAGCTAACAATGGTTTCCCCGTGTAAAAGTGACCGGCACAGACCCAATGCAGAACCACTTTTTTTGCTGAATTTCGTGAGGAACTGCCCATTGGGATTTTGAGTCTGAGCCGTTCTGAGAGCTACTCATTTTCATGTTCTTAACAGAGTCTGAAGTCTTGTCTGAAGATTCACAGTCAGTCCATATTCCATCTCTGGTAAGTGTCTCTGACCTCTGTCATGTATCATCAGTACCATGACCCCCCCCCCTCCATACCCTCTACCTCCAGGATATGGAGAACAGATGGGCTGAGCACCTCATTTCATTAATTTCCACACCCACCATCTTCCCATTTCGAAGATAATGGATCATCAATCCCTTTAACATATATGTTGTACCCCTATAGCTAGAATGGTGAGCGTAACACCAGAACCAGAAGCTCCCTCTATAGTGGTATCTCATCCATATCGATACATTTGTGCACCTCGTGAGAGGATGACAGAGGAAGTAAGTGTCAGAGAATTGAGCAGTCAGAGAATGTTTTGGACATTTCTGGTTGGGTACTAAGCTCTGCCACACGGCCACATCTTCTCTCTTAATAATTGATAAAGCTTTCTACAATCTTTGCAAAGATGCCCCCGGGGGGGCTAAAATCTCCATTATCTGTGGGCCATTGCTAGATGGAGACTCTCAATTGTCAGAATGTATGACAACTTCTCCTCTGCAAAAATGAACCCAGGGACCTAATCTTCTGCCTAGTAGATTGTGTGTACAATTCACCGGTACATAGGTTGGCCAGTTCAGGGTGTCTGGGTTTTTTCACACCACTGGCGCTGAGGTGGGTGGTTGGGCGCTGAGGTGGCTGGTTGGGCGCTGAGGTGGCCGGTTGGGCGCTGAGGTGGCCGGTTGGGCGCTGAGGTGGCCGGTTGGGCGCTGAGGTGGCCGGTTGGGCGCTGAGGTGGCCGGTTGGGCGCTGAGGTGGCCGGTTGGGCGCTGAGGGGGCTGGTTGGGCGCTGAGGTTGATCTTGCCATAATTCTGGCACAACACAATCTGCCAACTCCACATGTGCCGCATATCAGATATTGTGGCTCCTGACATGGCTTCCAGTTCTCACAATGTGAACACATGTATTAAGGACTTGCTGTCCCATAAGAGAAGTCACTTCCATTGTGGACAAGAAGGGACACCTCTGTAATCCGAGTGATGAGACTGTTTGGTCTCTGTAGCATTTTGTGGAACAGCAGGGACATGGTAAGAATTGAGAACTTGCAGTGACATGTCAGGTCATAAAATGTCACCTTATGAAAGCGAAACAATGGAGGCAAAAGCGAGGAGCCATATTTGTTATACAAATGTGATGGGGGCCAGGCCAGAACGCATGTCGCCAGTACTGTCACTCTATGATCGTCTGGTGAGAAGTTCTGATCTGCCATTGGTTTAGGAATATCCAAGGACTCTACTCAAGAAGAGGGAAAATCGTATGCTACCGGGGCGGGCAGGTAGTGTCCACAATGGGGGTTAAATGCCCAAGTGAGACTTGTTATTCTCTGTTGTCTTCTGGGGAGAGCGGTAACGGCTTGTCCATTCTGCTCCCAGTGGCACAGCACAAGACCTGGTCACTTACACATGGATTCTGCTCACTTACTCTACAACTTAATCCACTGTTCATGAATGTCAAAATCCATCCTGATAATCCAACCAGGGACAGTTACTCATTGATCCAGGCACCGAATATAAGTTCCCCCGGTTTATCATGGATTCTGATGGTAGATGGTAGTTTATATCTGAATTTACCTTGGGCAGCTCTAGTCTATTGCTCCCTGAACCCTCACGTCCATGTTCCTGGTCTAACCTTATACCTTGTACGCTACCTGGGCTGCTTTCTAGCCTTATCAACCTAACCCGTCCAATGAGAAGCTGGTGGTAATTGTACCGGGTGACAGGGGCTAGTGATGGGGGTCTCCGGACTATTACACAATGCTGGACTCGTCCTTCTTGTTCATCCAGGGGGCGTCTGTGAGCTGACCGAGTGTTCCCCTGGGGGAGGGGATGTCACAACGTGTCATATGAAGTTTGATCATAACTCTAGATATCATTTCTTGATGATATGATTTCTTATGCGGTGATGTTGTGGCTGATTATAGACTTTGTGGGAAGTGAAGACGTTCTACACGAGAGCAGTAGGAGCGTCAGGACTCCTCAGCCCCGGATCACTGCTGTAAATAAACGTCAGCCATGATATCCGAGGCTTGATCACACTTCATGCTAATGTTGTAGAGAATAGTGAAGATGTGACTGAGCCGGAGACACGATCTGCCCACCACAAGCTCTAGGAAGTAGACAGCGACTTACAATATAAGAACATTGGGTCAGAACTGCTTCGGTGTCCACATAGGAACGTGGCAAATGTATCAACACTTGTTTGTTTTCTCATTCCAACAGAAAATCCCAATGATAAATGTGGAGAAGATGTCATAGTGGTTGTGAAAGTAGAAGATGAAGATCTCATGGAGGACTCTGCGGGGGAATATTATAACAACGAACCTCTGGGACCTCTCAATATGGATCCTTCATATGAATTTCCTATGTATGAGGAATCTTCTCCTGACCCGTCACACATTGTCACCACAAGTGCAGGGCAGGAAGGGGGTAAGAAGCTTCAATGTGGAGAATGTGGACTACAGTTTACCAAAAGATCAATTCTTAAAACACACAGAAGAACCCACACAGGAGAGAAGCCATATTCATGTTCAGAATGTGGGAAAGGTTTTACTCAGAAAGCAGATCTCGTGTCACATGAGATAATTCACTCGGGGGAGAAGCCATATCCATGTCCAGAGTGTGGCAAATGTTTTGCAGACAGATCAAGTGTTTACATACACCAGAGAATTCACACAGGAGAGAAACCATTCCAATGCTTAGATTGTGGGAAAAGCTTTACATATAAATCAGGTTTTATTAAACATCAGCGGAGTCACACAGGAGAGAAACCATACCAATGCTCCGAATGTGGAAAGTGCTTCATAAGTAAATCCGATCTTGTGAGACATCAGAGAATTCACACAGGGGAGAAGCCGTATCCATGTCCAGAATGTGGGAAAAGTTTTATAAGCAAATCAGATCTTGCCACACATGAAAGAATTCACACGGGGGAGAAGCCGTATCCATGTTCTGTGTGTGAAAAATGTTTTTGTACCAAAACAAAACTGAAAAACCATCAGAGAATTCACACGGGAGAGAAGCCATTTAAATGTTCAGAATGTGGAAAGTGTTTTACTGATAATGCAAATCTGGTTACACATAAGAGAATTCACATAGGACAGAAACCGTATTCATGTTCAGAATGTGGAGACCGCTTTCTGTATAAATATGAATTTGTTATGCATCAGAAAAGTCACAGCGGAGAGACGCCGAGTGCGTGTCCTGAATGTGGGAAGTTGTTTATATGTAAATCAGATCTTGATAAACACATGAGAATTCACACAGGGGAGAAGCCACATTTATGTTCAGAATGCGGAAAATGTTTTACAAATCGATCAGATCTTGTGAGACATCGGAGAATTCACACAGGGGAGAAGCCTTATGTGTGTTCAGAATGTGGCAAATGTTTTGCAGATAATTCAAATCTGGTCATACATCAGAGGATTCACACTGGAGAGAAGCCGTATTCATGTTCACAATGTGACAAGAGCTTTGCTACAAAAAGTAGTTTTTCTTATCATCAGAGAATTCACACAGAAGAAAAGTAGTATTGGAGCTGAACGAGTAGAAATTCATCAGCAGCTCATCCCGAGTAGAAGCCGCATTCCTGTTTGGAAAGTAGAAAATCCTGTATCTTGGAAGAAAAATGTATTTGACGCATCAGTTTAATCACAGACAATGAGACCAATTGACCAATTTAATAAAAGACCAATGAGAGGGTTTAGATTTGGCTGCAATCGACCCGGATCGGCAAGACCCACAAATCCAATTTCCTTTGGGTCAGCAATGAGCGGGGTCCATGGAGGAGAAGTCTTGTGGATGGATGGAAGGAAGAAGAGAAGAGCCTCGATCACTAGCGATTGTCCCCGGCAGCTTCTTATTCCTGGTGTCACACGTTCCCCGCAGGAGAGGAAGGACTCAGCGAGGAGATTGTTCCACCATCTGGGCCCCTACATCTGATCTTCACTCACACAAGATACAAAGATAAAGCTACAATGTCTCTAGTTTAATGAATAAATAAAATATCTTGAATATACAATTTCCTTCCGTCTCTTCTTAATTTTCTGCCTTTTATCTTAAAAATATCCAGAAAATATTTTACATAAAACCTTGTTCACGCTTTTGCTTTGTTCACGCTTTTGCCTTGTTCACGCTTTTGCCTTGTTCACGCTTTTGCCTTGTTCACGCTTTTGCCTTGTTCACGCTTTTGCCTTGTTCACGCTTTTACAATTTCCTTCCGTCTCTTCTTAATTTTCTGCCTTTTATCTTAAAAATATCCAAAAAATATTTTACATAAAACCTTGTTCACGCTTTTGCCCTGTTCACGCTTTTGCCCTGTTCACGCTTTTGCCTTACAACTCTGTACTTCACCTTGGCCGCTACCGTGGACAAAGTCATGCCTGTGGAGCAACCTGGTGGTACCACGCTGCACCAACACGCTTTGTGGAGGGCTCTGGTGAAAACCGGTTACCACTCAGACTTCACTCCCAAGTATCGGCTCACGTCATTGTCCACGGTGGTCCAGTGGGTCCACTACCCCTGGTGCCTGCCAGTAAGATTACGCCATGGATCCCGCCAAGGTTCCGCAACCTGACCTGGCTGATCTTACCATCATTATGGCTCAACCGTCTCAACAGCTCTGTTCAAGGTCAGCCATTTGAACCAGTCACCGCCATGTTGCAGCAGTTATCTACCCAGCACCAGCGTGCGGTACCTCCCGTTTCCACAGCTGCATTGTCTACTCCTGAACCCAGGCTGCATCTTTCCATGCCCTCCAAGCCTGACGGTGAAGCCAAGTTATGAAGGGGCTTCATTACCCAGTGCTGCTTACATATCGAACTGATCCCTTCCTACTTCGCCACAGAAAGGGCTAAAGTGGCTTTCGTGATCAGCCTTCTTTCTAGCAAAGCCCTGGCATGGACTACCCCCCACTGGGACAGAAACGATCTAGTCCTAGCTACTCTCATCATGTTCCTCACTGAATTCCGGTCTGTCTTTGTACTTCTTCTTGCCCGCCACCATGGACAAAGTCACGCCTGTGGATCGACCTGGTGGTATCGCACGGCAGCAAGTCCAACCCGCTTTGCGGTGGGCTCTGGTAAAAACCCGGTACCACTTTGACTCCACTCCCTGGTGTCAGATTATGCCATCAGCTGCGGTGGTTCTGTGGGTCCACTACCCCTGGTGCCTGACAGATCCCTGCAAACATCATGATAAGGTATATTCTGTATTGAACAGGGATAAGAAGAGCTTTGCTGACTATAATTGACTGCATTATGGATTCTAGTAGGCAATGAACTTAAAGATGACCTGTCAGGGCAATTTTGGACACTAAACCACCCATTAGTCCTAATGGACCAGTGGTCTAGTGTCCCAAATTAAGTCCCTAAGTGGGCGCTAATATATAAAAAACATTTATACTTCCCTTGTTCAAGTGCCCCATGTGCAGTGAAGCCGATGTACTACAGTTATGGCGCTTGTGTGATGAACCAGCGGTGTAGTGCTCTGGCTTCACTGAAGAACTACGCAGGTGCGGGGAGCACAAGAGATGGGTCCGATGCACCTTATCGGACTCATCTCTAGGTAAGTATAAAGTTTTTTTATTTTTGATAGCAGCCACAGAGGGACTTGGTAAAAGAGCGATTTGGGACACTAAACCACTGGTCCAGGTGTGTATTATACATATAATAATGGGACTATAGGATATAATAGAGGCACAGTATACCTATATATCTATAGAGGGGGCACTGTAGTACTTTACTTATGTACTGGACTCCATCCTGGTGCTGTTTTTATGGTGAAGTATATATGTAATGTCATGGTTCTGAGTCTGTGGACCCTTTGGACCACCGCAGGAGATAGTACTAGCCGACACCTGGGACTGGAGTCTAAGTGGCACCTGGTCTTCAGCAGAGTACCCCCGCAAAGCGAGATGGTTCTTGCTGCGGCGGGGTACCACCAGGTCGTTCTACAGGTGCAACTAGCCTGTGGCGGAGGCCAAGGTAGCAATACAGTCCATACCCGTGACAGCGGGAGAACAGCACAGTCAGGAACGGACTGGCACACAGGAAAGTAAGGCCAGGAGTAGGATCATGGGAACATCGGAGGAGGATCACGGGAACATCGGAGGAGGAACTAGCACAGGATAGACGGGAACACAGGAGAAGGAACTAGAACGCAGGAGACGCAAGAATGCTTGGAGACACAGGAAGGCTTTCTCTTCACAGGAATGGCTTGAAGATCCAGCGGGGAATGATGGGAGGCGCTGGATTAAATACAGTCCCGGAAGTGCCCAGTGCCAATCACCTGTGCACTGGCCCTTTAAATCTCTGAGCACACGCGCGCCCTAGGGAGTGAGGACTAGAACGGGAGCGCGGAGAGGCAACTCCAGAGCCGGGGTAGCAGGGCCAGCACGGGTGCACCCACGATCCCTGACATGACTCACGGGGGTACCCGTGACATTAACCCCCCACCACCCCCCTTCAGCCTCCCCCTCTTCTTCTTGGTCCCAAAAAACCTCTGGAGGAGTCCCATCCAAAATGTTCTCTTCAGGCTCCAGATATCTCTCCTCAGGCCCGAACCCCTACAGTCTACAAGAAAGAACCGCTTACCTCTCACGATCTTCATGTTCAGAATCTCCTTAACCTCATAGACATCCAGGGAATCAGGAGGAGGAGACTGCTGGAAGAAGCGGTTCAAGACGACTGGCTTCAGGAGGGAGACATGGAGGGAATTCGGGATGCGCATTGATGGAGGAAGGAGGAGCTTTTAGGCCACTTAATCGATGCTCTTGATCTTAAGTCGGACGTATCTGGAGGATAATCATACTTTGTCACCAGGAGAGAAGACAGGAGGAGCTCTAAGTTTCTTGGGTCTTTGTGCGGTCTGTGGCTCATGGAAGAGACTGGCGGGTCTGTTCCCAAATAGACTTGAGGTAATGCACCATATCCTCTACCGCAGGGACATCAGAGGGAGTAGACAGCGGAAGAGGAGGGCGATGAATACGTCCATTTACCACGAAGAACGGAGCCGAGCCAGGAGACCCCCAAGTCCAGGGTATAGTACGAGAACTCGGCCCAAGGTAGTAGGTCAGGCCAGTTGTCTTGACGGGCTGAGACGAAGTGGCGAAGGTACACCCTCTCTAGAAGAAAAGTCAAGGTTGACTTGAAACTGGTTACAGGAACGCCAGAATTTGGACACAAACTATATTCCTCAATCGGACACGATGCATAGCGGAAGAACATGCAGCCAGAAGATATGTTTGAAGAACAGACTGGCAAGCCATGGGGAAGACGGAAGAACTGGAAGGGGAACAAAATGGGACATTTTGGAAAACCGGTACTACACCATCCAGATGACTGTACTGCCCGAGGAGACAGGCAGATCGGTGATAAAGTCCATAGTCACGTAAGACCACGGGCAACTGGGTATCGGCAACGGAAGTAACAGTCCAGCCGGTTTTAGATGAGAGGCTTTGTTGCGGGCTCAGGAGGAGCAGGATCCCAGAAACTCTTGAACATTATTGACCAGGTCTGGCCTCCAGTAGTAGCGGGAGATGAGGGCCACAAAGTGTTGCACCCCTGGGTGCCCAGCCACACGAGAAGAATGTCCCCAAAACAGAATCCTCTTCCGGAGATCAGGTCTAACATACGTCTTGCTGGGAGGTAGCTGCCGAAGATCCACCAGAGCTGCAACAATAAGCTGTCAGGAGAAATTATGTGCTGAGGAGCTGGTTCTTCTCGAACAACATCCAAAGCACGGGAAAGGGCATGAGCCTTGACATTCTTGTCAGCCGGGCGAAAATGGATCAGCAGGTTGAAGCGGGAGAAAAACAATGACCACCGGGCTTGCTTAGGATTCAGGCACTGGGCTCTCTGGAGGTACAGTAAGTTCTTGTGATCAGTGTACACACTAATGGGATGGAGAGCTCCTTCCAGAAGATACTGCCATTCTTCCAGAGGAAGCTTGATGGCCAACAGATCTCTGTCTCCAATCGAAAAATTTCTCTCAGCTGGAGAAAAGCTCTTGGAAAAGAAGTCACAGGTGAAAGTTCGGCCCTTGGGCCCTTTCTGGGTGAGCACTGCTCCAGAACGTATCTACCTCAAGATGAAAGGGTTAATTCGTGTCAGGCCTAGTACTGGAGCCGAGGCAAAAGCGGACTTGAACTTGGAGAAGGCCTCTTCAGCTGTAGGAGACCAGGTACGTGGATTGGCACCCTTCTTGGCGAGTGCCACGATGGGAGACACCAGAGTGGAGAAATGCAGAATAAACTACCGGTAATAGTTTGCAAAACCCAGGAGCTTCTGTACGGCTCAATTGCCTTCTGGGCGTTGCCACTGAAGAACTGCAGACAGTATTGCAAGGTCTCTGTCGGAAATTATGTAACCGAGGAATGGAAGGCTGTGCTGGTGAAACGCATTTTCCCAGCTTGGCGTAGAGATGGCACAAAGTCGACCAAGAACTTGATGTTTATGTGTCTGGTGGGAATCAAGGTCCGGAGAGTACACCCAGATGTCATCTAGGTAGATCACGACACCCGTATAGAGATGGTCCCGGAAAATGTCAATGACAAACTCCTGAAAGACAGCAGGAGCATTATACAGTCCAAAGGGCATCACTAAGTATTCAAGGTGCCTGTCATGGGTATTAAATGCCATCTTCCACTCGTCACCTTTGCAGATCCGGATAAGATTGTGAGCACCACGGAGATCCAGCTTGGAGAACACCCTGGAACCGCGCAGGCGATCAAAGAGTTCTGTAATCAATGGCAGAGGGTAGCGATTTTTAACCGTGATCTTGTTCACCCCATGATAGTCTATACAGAGAGGTAAGGAGCCGTCCTTCTGGGTAACAAAGAAGAAACCTGTACCAGCCAGTGAGGAGGACTTGCGTATGAAACCTCTCTGCGTGTTCTCCTTGATGTATTTGGACATGGTAGGCTAGACCCGACCTCTGGGAAGAGTGGCACCCAGAAGGAGATCCACAGGGCAATCATAGGGACAATGCGGTGGCAAAGTCTCCGCTTGTCCCGGTAACAAGCTGCAAGACACAGAAGAGATTGGCATTCAGGGCTCCAACGCAGGATCTCAAAAGTCTTCCAATTGAGGACCAGCATGGAGTTGACGCCAAGGAAGACCCAGAAGAAGAGCTGGCAGGATATAGAACGCCAGTCTTTCTTGTGTAGGACTCCAACTTGAAAACAGGTTCCGTGTGGTACCAGACCGGAAAGAAGCTGTCCGCTTACTGAAGAAATAACTAGGGGTGACTTGAGGGGAACCACCGGAATGAGTTGCTGGGAGACCAGAGCAGCATCCACAAAGTTCCTTGCGGAACCAGAGTCTAGGAATGCTGAGACCTGCATGGGAGAGCCAGTACCGACACTGAGGAGCACTGGAACAGTCAGGCGTGGAGAAGCTGAATTCACACCTAAGGACACTTCTCCCAGAAGCCCTAGGTGATTCAACTCTTTAGCTCATTCCAAGAAGCGCTCGTCTATAAGAGTGGCCAGGGTGATAAGACCACTCAGAGTAGCCGGCAGCTCACGGGGGCCAATGCATCTTTAACCCGTGAAGACAGTCCTTTTTTTAAAGGTCCCAGATAAGGCTACGTCATTCCAGGAGGGCTCAGACGCCAAGGTGAGGAACTTGACAGCGTATTCACCCACAGATGAGTCTCCTTGGCGTAGGTTCAGTAGCGCTGTTTCTGCAGAGGAGGCTTGTGCGGGTTCCTCAAACACAGACTGGAATTCAGCCAGGAAGGTAGTATGGGTGGCCGTAACTGGATTGTTCCTGTCCCACAGGAGTAGCCCAGGCCAGGGTCTTCCCGGAGAGGAGGCTGAGGAGGAATGCCACCTTGGAGCACTCTGTGACAAACTGAGATGGCATTAACTCTATATGCAGCAAGCACTGTGTGGTGAATCCTCTGCACAGTTTGGATCTCCATCGTATTTATCAGGCATAGATAGTCTTAGTCTAGGTTCTGGTGCCGGTGGACAAGCCGGGATGACAGGAGAAGTCGCAGGGGCAGTCATGGGAACTGCCACAGGAGAAGTCACAGGAGCCTGATGCTGAGGCCGAGAGTCAAGCAGCTGTTGAAGGGCGGTAGCAACTTGGCCTAGAAGTTCTCCTTGCGACACAATCTGCTGAGACTGCCGGGCGACAATACCGGAAAGTCCAGCCAGTATCTGACGTGGCTCCTTGGTGGGGTACATGGCCGGATCTTACTGTCAGGGTTTTGAGTCTGTGGACCCACTGGACCACCGAGGGAGATGGTACTAGGCGACACCTGGGACTGGAGTCTAAGTGGGTACCACCAGGTCGTTCCACAGGTGCGACTAGCCCGCGGTAGCAGCCATGGTAGCCATACAGTCAGTACCCAGGGTGACAGCGGGAGAACAGCACAGGAAGGAACACTAGGACTCACGTCAGGAACACAGGAGCTGGCACACGGAACAGGAATGCAGGAGCAGGATCAAGGGAACACAGGAGGAGGAACTGGCACGCAGGATACACGGGAACAAAGGGGGAGGAACTGGAAAGCAGGAGACATAGGAAGGCTGTGGGGAATGATGGGAGTGACTGGATTAAATACAGACCTGGAAGTGGCAAGCGCCAATCACTTGTGTGCTGGCCCTTTAAATCCCTGAGCACTGTCGCACGCGCCCTAGGGAGCGGGGACGCGCGGGGCCTAGTCCGGATGGGAGCAGGAGAATGGAGAGGTAAGTCCAGAGCCAGGGCAGCAGGGCCAGCTATCCATGACATGGATCCCGGAGGTGCCCGTGACATGTAAATCGCTATTAAAATAATTTATAATACTTCATGCTAGACACTGTACAGTATACAGGGGGGACATATTCTATAATCCAGACATAAATGAGTGTCTCTAATATTTTTCATTTGGTGAGGGCGGTTTATGCTACAACTGAGATACATTGTATATATTTATTTGAGGAGGAGCTTTATGTACTAAATTGTGCATCTCTCTAGCGCAAGGGACCTGAGAGCGAGGATTTGTCACCGTTATCTTTGTTTTCTTCTGTGGAAACATTTGCATTTGAGGAAACCTGGTATCAGGCCCGATATGATCCGTTCTCCTGCTCACTATCCCCCCACTATTACTAACCTATATACAGCTATTAAAGGGGTTTTCCAATGAGAGAAAATCCTCAAATCTTAATCCCCTAGTGATATTAACAGAATAACGATTTAATCCTTTACTTCACAATTTTACAGTTTAATTGCTGTTTTAGCTCCTGTCTCTCCCTAGGCTGGTCAGTGCAAAATACCAGAGTGTGGGTGGGGACTCTCTAAGCAGACACATTATGAGCCATCTAGTTCTATGAGCTGAAAATGTGCTTAGATTATCAGGGTATAGGGTTATATACACTTTCATTTACCCACTGAACATTGTACTAGTATCTGACACATCAGAGATGAGATCCATTAGATGCCTATTACACACAATGACACAGGTCAGCTCTGCTATTCCACAACACACTACATCTCCTGTGCCTTCCTCCCCCAATAAAGCACTTATCTGTTTGTAGCTTGTAGTTCTCCTCATGCTGCTGCCAGCAGAAAGTCAGTGTATGAATCAATGTGAGCTCCGTCCTGGACTGCAGGGGGCGAAGCTACAGTGGAGGGAGCAGAGAGAGAGAGAACTTAGCTCCACAGCCATCACACAGAAATCCAAGTCGTGCCTGTGGAACAACCTGGTGGTATCCTGCCGCAGCAAGTACAACCCGCTTTGCTGCGGGCTCTGGTGAATACTGGGTGCCACTTAGACTCCGCTCCCAGGTGTCGGCTTATGTCATTGTTGGTGTAGGATTTAGGACATCCCCTTTTAGTGTGCATTGGCTGCGTGTTTCTAATCAATAAGCATGTGTGCACATCGTAAGAAATAATTCAGACAACATTTGCTGATTTTAAGTCTCACTCTTGCCCCGGGCAGGTTGGCACTGCGTAAGCTTTATTTGGTTTCACAAGTTTATATAGAAATTAGGAAGAAGTAGAAGGGGGCGGAGAATTCCCAGCTCGTGTGGTCTCTTGATTGGAGAACTTCCTTGATGTCAGGATAATGCATTTCTGAAATTCTTTAGCTTTGATTGTTTTGGTTATGATCACGATGCCGGCGCCATCTTATAATGAAGTCTCTGTTACAATGCTTTTAGGAAAATAAGACAAGTAGAAATAACAGGGTTTGATCTATCAGCGAGGTTTACCTTAACATCATAACTGGCGGTGGTTCAGTGGGTCGTCCACCTCTGAGCGGGTCACCTGTCTTTGTTTCATGTGTTTTTCACTTGTTTTTTGGACTGTTATAGTCCGCTTGTATTATTATTGGACACTTATGTTTGTTCCTCTGGTAGTGTGCAGCTCTGCCTGTTCTTCGGATTTCGTGGAGCCCCTCCCTGTTATTTGGATAATTTGCTCATCTCCCTCATGGCCGATGTTGTGACCTTCATTGTTTCAATGATAATGGGTCGTGGACACACCAATACCTTCATTGTGGATAATTCCTAAATTATACGAGTGTTTGGGACGTTTGGTAGAAGACATTGAGCTTGGATTGATCATTGATGGACTGGTGCGGGGGGGGGGGGGGGGTCAGTAGTCACGGCCCCCTCTACCCCCTCGTTACTATTCTCAATTCTTTATTTGATACGGACACTGACAAAACACACGGCAGAGCTTTGCTTTATGGTTCTCCTTCTCTTCTTGTGTCCTATATTAGGGGTTGCCTTGTGCCGTAGATGAGGATGCGGCTTTCTCATTGAGGATTGCGGTTTTTCCCGTCAGTATTGAGGCAGATATATATATATATACACGTCTTTCTTGGGCGGTGATTATTCGTGGTGCTGACGGCCGCTGCTTGGTGATTCCTTTGTTACTTTTTCAGTTGCTCCTGTCATTGCTTTACCAGTATAATAGATCAATCTATATCCAGGGATTCAAATCCTTCTATTCTCTCCTGTCACTGCTGAGCTCCGCCCCCTGTACTGGTCACATGTGTTGACATCTCACAGTCCTGGCAGCCTCTCCGTCACGCTGAGCTCACGCCCGCCTTTACTGGTCACATGGTGGGGACATCATCACAGTGTCCTTCATGTCTCCTCTCCCCCCTCCCCCTCATGAACTGGGTCCGTAGTGGTGACATCATCACAGTTCCTGGTCAGCCTCTCCTGTCACTGCTGCGGCTCCCCGCCCCTGTACTGTCACATGGTGGTGACATCATCACAGGTCCTTCGACCTCTCCTGTCCAGCTGCTGAGCTCCGCCCCCTGTACTGGTCACGTAGTGGTGACATCATCACAGGTCCTGTCGCCTCTCCGCTCACTGCTGAGCTCCGCCCCTTGTACTGGTACTGTCACATTGTGGTTGACATCATCACAGGTCCTTCACCTCTCCTCTCCGCTGCTGAGCTCCAGCCCCTGTACTGGTCACATGGTGGTGACATCACCACGCTCCTTCACTGTTGCAGTGCAGGTCCTGGTGGGTTGTCGGGGCTGTTTGTCTCTCGGTTATCAGCCATTATCAGAGGATAATATACCACTATAACACCCTGGCTGCCGGCGCCACCCTCACACTCACACCTGCCCCCCGTGACCCCGCTATAAGGTAAGTCGGAACGCGGTGGAGGGTGTATAGTCCAACAAACCAGGGGATGGTCTGGAGTATATTTTTAAAATAGGGCCAAAAAAAAGGCCAGCCGGGGGAGGGGCTGGTAGGGGAGGAATATTATACACCGGTGAGGTGCTGGGGTCTGGAGGGGGAGGATTTATACGACCGGGGTAGGTGGCCGGCTTGATGGGGAGGATATTAGGTACCCGGGTATGGGGCTGGAGGGGGGAGGATATTAGTGACACCGACAGCGGGGTGGGAATGGCGTGCGGGGGTATGATATTATAACCCGGCGGGGGAGGGGTGGGCTTGGAGTTGGAGTAGGTATTATACTACCGCTTGGGAGGGGCTGGAGTGGGAGGAGTATATCACACCGGGTATGGGCTGTATGGTTATGGTAGGTAACACCTTTGGGATATTGGTCTAATGGGGGAGTATATTTAGCACCGGGGGGGGGAGTGGGGGAGGTATTATCGGGGCACCGGTGAGTGTGGGAGATATATACACACCGTGGGGATGGGGTCATTATACAAAAGCCGTTTGAGCTGTCATGGAGGGGGATGGATATTAGGTACCCGGGGAGGGGCTGGATGTGGGATATATGATCCAACCGGGGAGGGTGAGATATGTATAACACCGGGGCGATGGGAGTATCTATACAGCCTTGTGAGGGGGAGATAAATTATAGCACCGGGAGGGGGTTTATCTATACAAAACACGGGGAGGACACTTAGTGGGATTCATTTATACACCGGGGGGGTGTGAGGGGTCTGGGGAGGGGTATGATATGAGACACCTGTAGGGACTGAGGGGGAGGTATTATACCCCGGGGGAGGTGCTGGAGTGGGGTGTGAGTCGGATGGGGGGGAGAGAGGGGGAATTATAATACACCGGGGGGAGGGGAAGAGCAGCGTGGTAGGGTCTGGAGGGGAGGATATTATAGACACCGTGTGTGAGGGGCCTTGGGGGGGAGGGGATGTGGAGTATGATTAGAATACACCGGGGGGGATTTGTAGGGTCTTTAGTGAATGAGTATTATACCGACCTGGGGTTATGGTTATTCTATTAGTATCACTCGGGGTTGATTTTGGGTGGGAATATTATAACAGCCCAAGGGAGGTGCTTGTGAAGTGGTAGTGTATTATCCAGGACCTGGGAGGGGTCTGGTGCTGGGGGGGTTGGTAGATATTCTACAACGAACCGTGGTGGGGTGCTTTTATGGGTGAGGGATTTAATACACCCGTTGAGGGGCTGGGTAGGATGCTATTTAGACAAGAGCCGGGGAAGGGGGCCTGGATGGAAGGGATAGGTTTATAGCAGCACCCGGGAGGGTGAGGAATCTTAGTCACCAGGGGGGTGGCTGGAGGAGGGGGAGGATATATTATACAACCGGGGAGGGGCTGGAGGGGAGGATATTATACACCGTGGGAGGGGGCTGAGGGGGGATGATAGATTATAGCACCGGGGAGGAGGTCTGTGAGGGAGGATATTATACAGAACACCGGGAGGGCTGGAGGGGGGAGGGATATTATACACGGGCTGGGGAGGGGCTTGAGGTGGGGAGGATCCAGGATATATATACGTAAACAAACCCGGGGAGGGGCTGGAGGGGGGAGGATATTGATACACCGGGGAGGGGCTGGTAGGGGGGAGGATATTTACAACCGGGGAGGGGGGCTGAGGGTGTGGTGATAGGAAGGTATTGGTACACGCGGGAGGGGGGAGGGAGATTGTTATACACCGGGGATGTGCTGGGGGGAGGCTCGCTTGCACCACCTGGGCGGGGAGGGTATTCAGGGGCGCTGGGGCATTTTGTTTTGTACATTCTCTTGTGTTCTGGCATCCAATATATGTGAGACTTCACGGGTCGGGAACCCCAGTAGCAGCGGCCGCTTTGGGCACTTACACCCACATGTGTTCTCTATATGAGGGTCCGTTGGGAGTGAATCCTCGTGAGACGGAGCGTTCTTCTTGGTGTTACTCCGCTCCAGCGCTGGAACAACAAGACCGGACGGGGGGGCGGGGCCTAAAGCCTGCGGGATCCGCACATCCTGGTCGGTCGTCTTTAATAATCCATTTCAAACTCGCGTTAAGGAGTTCTAGACGGAAGACCGTTTCTTATAAATTGCAGAACAATGTTGGTCACATGTTGGGAAATTTGGGCCCCACAAGGGGAACATATCCTCCTCCTCAATGTACGTCCCGAAGCCGCGGTCACATGTTCTCCTCATGAATCAATCATCAAAAAGTCACTAAAACAAAAATGACCATCACAGCGATTCCCACATCAAAAAGTAAGTGCACCCTGAAAACCTCCCTCCCCCTCACTCCTCAGGCCCCTCCTTCTCTCAGAGCTTTCTCGCCTCATTATATAGGTCTCACAACCTCCGGGAAGATCTGCAGATGGCGCAGCGTAGATAGGGCCAAAATTATCCGATAATCCTGCGGCAATATAAAGGTATAAAGACTACAAAAGGGGCAGAGGTTTACTTAACCGCCATTCGCGATCCAGCGGCGCGTTCTTGCACGGGATTCGGGGTCCGGCTGGGATTTAAGAAGGTAGTTCCTCCGCCGCCGTCCCCAGGTGGGCTGTGCGGGCCGCCGAAAATAAATCTTAACGCCCCGGAATGCACCACCCATAGCAGGTTGAAGGTGAGCGCTTCCCAAGCGACACATTTCGGTTTTTAAATGAATTCGGGGGCGGTTTTTCCGAATACGTGGGTTTTCATTCGGGCCACGCCCCCCCGATTTCGTCGCGCGCATGCCGGCCCCGATGCGCACCAATCCGATCGCGTTGCGCCAAAAACCCGGCAATTCATGTACAAGCGGCGAAATCGAAATATTCGGGGTACGACGTCGAAAAACGCGAATCGGCGACGCGTAGTAAATGACCCCCCCAGTGTCAGAAATGTCACCCGATTCACCCCACAAGCTCCTCCCACCCACAGGAAGGCGGGGGGGGTGGGGTCAGGCTATTCTGTCCTATGGGGTGAGCTGACCTGACGCCCAGGAACTAACACAGAGGACCCGTGTCCCACTGACCTGAAGCCCAGACTCACACAGGAGTACCCGGATCCACTGACCGTGAAGGGCCCAGGAGACTACGGCAGGGGGGACCCGATTCACTGATCAGATCCCGAGAACTACGCGGTGGGCGCGGTCCACGACCTGAAACCCAGAACTACGCCAGGAAGGACCGCGTCATTGACCTGAAGAGCCCAGAACTAAAAGTAGTGACCTGGTTCACTGGATCAGAATCCCAGAACATCACGGAGGACCCGGTCACTGACCGATACCCCCAAACTACACAGGAGGACCTGTCCTTCAACCTGAATCGCAGGAAGACTACGCAGGAGTCCCGCCTGACCTGTAACCCCCAGGAACGGGGCTCACGGGAGTACCCGGGTCAGACTTAATGCCCAGAACTACACAGGGAGAGACCCGGTCACCTGACCGACCCCCAGAAACTGACAGGGACAGGAGGCCTGGTCACGGGGGGTCTAACGCTGAAGCCAGGAGCTACGCAGGGGGACCGGTCACTGACCTGGAAGCGCAGAAAACTTACACAGAAGGCACCCGGGCACATGTACTCGATAGAGCCCAGAATACACGAGGAACAAGGGTCACTGACTGAAGTCCCAGAAGCTACACAGGAGGACAAGTCACTAGACTGAAGCCCAGAACTACACAGGAGGGACACTGGTTCACTGACCTGAATGCCCAGTAACTACACAGGAGGACCCGGTCACTGACCTGACACCCAGAACTACAGGAGACCGACGACCTGACAGAAATACAGGACCCGGTGTCACTGACCTGAGCCCAGAACTAACAGGAGGACCCGGTCACTGACCTGAAGCCCCAGAACATACACAGGAGTACCCGGTCCACTGTGACCTGAAATCTAACCCAAGACTACACGCAGGGTGACCAGCGTATCACTGAGGCCTGACACCGGGGAGACAGGAACGTACAGCATGAGACCCGTCCATGGGACTGAAGTCGGCCCTAGACTACTCCAGGAGGAACCCGTCAGGCACTGGGTACCCTGGAACCCAGAACTACTCAAGGTTCCAACGGGGGTGCACGTGAGATACCGACCGGTGAAGTACCCGGATGAACGTACACAGGAGGACCCGGGGGTCCTGGACAGGCGGCTTAATGCCCACAAACTACAAGAGCGAAGGAGGAAAAGGGAAGGAACCGGTCAATGGACCTACCGCGGTAGGGCCGTGCATCCGCAGAACTACACAGGAGGGAGGAAGACCCCGCGGTCACTGACGGGAGGGCTGAAGCGCCCAGGACTAGACTAACAGTATGAAAAGTTGACCCCCGTTCACTTGAGGGGCTGACGTTAAGGTGGCGCCGGAGCACTACGGGCAGGTTGAAACCGCCGCGGGCAACACCCGCGCACCGGTCACTTTACCTTAAGGGGCCGGCATACTACAACACAGTAGGGGTAAGGCCGGGGGGGTCAGGGTGACCTGGGGAATGGGGCGCCTGTGAAACTACAACGAAAAAAGAGAAGGGGGGAAACACTGAAGGAGAGACAGCAGAAACCTGGTCGACTGAGCGCTGATTTCACATCCAGCCAGTAGACTGTGCACACATGGAGGACCCACGGGACCGGCGGTCAGCTGACCTTACCGACCCCCTAACTACACAGGGGTGAGGGGTCCCAGGGTCAAAGGGGGGGCTTGGGGGGCGGTGCCACGTTAAAGCCGCCTAACTACCTGGGCAGGGATTGACAGGCTTGGTCCGCTGACTGGGGGGGGGGAGGCTTAAATCCGCATAAGGCATAACTAGCTCATGGAGGTATACCAGGCCCTTTCATCACTGAACTGCTGATCCCGAACTAGAAACTCCGCAGGGGTGAACCCCGTGAATCACTGACGGAGCGCTTAAGCCCATAACTACGTAGGGCAGTATGAGCGGGAAGTCACCTGGAACTGTACGCTGAACCCGAAACGTACAGCCCAGGAGGAGACCTGGTTGGGGTCACTGGGGGGAGGTGACCTGAGAGCCCAGAACTACTAACAGAACACAGGGATGGGAGTGTGAGGGGAGAGGGGGGGGCTGCAGGGGGAGGATATTATACACCGGGGAGGGGCTGGAGGGGGGAGGATATTATACACCGGGGAGGGGCTGGAGGGGGGAGGATATTATACACCGTGGAGGGGGGAGGATATTATACACCGGGGAGGGGGGAAGGATATTGTACAGCGGGGAGGGGCTGGAGGCGGGAGGATATTGTACAGCGGGGAGGGGGAGGATATTATACACAGGGGAGGAGCTTGAGGGGGGAGGCTCGCTAGCACCACCTCGGGGAGGGTATTCAGGGGGCGCTGGGGCATTTTGTTTGTGTACATTCCTTTGTGTTCTGGCATCCAATAGTATTAGACTTCCGGGGTCGGGACACCCAGTAGCAGCGGCCGCCTGTGTACTTACACCCCATGTGATTCTCTATATGAGGGTCCGGTGAGTGAATCCTCAGTGAGGACGGAGCGTCTTCTCTGTGTTACTCCGCTCCAGCGCTGGAAACAACACGGACGGACGGGGCCTAAAGCCTCGGGGATCCCCACATCCTTCTGGTCGTCTTTAATAATCCATTCTCAGACTCGCGTTAAGGAGTTCATAGACGGAGACGACGTTTCTTATAAATTGCAGAACAATTTGTGGTCACATGTTGGGAAATTTGGGCCCCACACGGGGAACATATCCCTCCTCCTCAATGTAACGTCCCGAAGCCGCGGTCACATGTTCTCCTCATGAATCAATCATCAAAAAGTCACTAAAACAAAAATGACCATCACAGCGATTTCCCACATCAAAAAGTAAGTGCACCCCTGAAACCTCCCTCCCCCTCACTCCTCAGGCCCCTCCTTCCTCAGAGCTTTCTCGCCTCATTATATAAGGTCTCACAATCCTCCGGAAGATCTGCAGATGGCGCAGCGTAGATTAGGGCCAAAATTATCCGATAATCCCTGCGGCAAATATAAAGGTATAAAGACTACACAAAGTGTCAGAAATGTGCAGCCGATTCACCCACAAGCTCCTCCCACCTACAGCAGGCGGGGGGGGGGGGGGGGTCAGGATATTCTGTCCTATGGGGTGAGGCTGACCTGAAGCCCAGAACTACACAGGAGGACCCGGTCACTGACCTGAAGCCCAGAACTACACAGGAGGACCCAGTCACTGACCTGAAGCCCAGAACTACACAGGAGGACCCGGTCACTGACCTGAAGCCCAGAACTACACAGGAGGACCCGGTCACTGACCTGAAGCCCAGAACTACACAGGAGGACCCGGTCACTGACCTGAAGCCCAGAACTACACAGGAGGACCCGGTCACTGACCTGACCCCCAGAACTACACAGGAGGACCCGGTCACTGACCTGAAGCCCAGAACTACACAGGAGGACCCGGTCACTTACCTGAAGCCCAGAACTACACAGGAGGACCCGGTCACTGATCTGAAGCCCAGAACTACACAGGAGGACCTGGTCACTGACCTGACCCCCAGAACTACACAGGAGGACCCGGTCACTGACCTGAAGCCCAGGACCACGCAGGAGGACCCGGTCACTGACCTGAAGCCCAGGACCACGCAGGAGGACCCGGTCACTGACCTGAAGCCCAGAACTACGCAGGAGGACCCGGTCACTGACCTGAAGCCCAGGACCATGCAGGAGGTCACTGACCTGGGAGAGAACTTGCACTCAACGTTACCCAGAAACGGACGGAAACCTGAAAGATCTGGAGAAGATCTGTATGGAGCAGTGGGACAAATTACTACAGGAAATCGTTGACCTTCGTGCAAACAAAGCTCTGAACAAAATATTGGTTTCTGTTTTTCCATTTTATGACATACGTCATGCATTAAAATTAATTGGGATTTTCTGGATGTTTCTTCAGCTTCTGTCCCTCACAGGAGAAGTGTAACCTACAATCCACATTTATAGATCTATTCACTCTTTGTAGGTTTTAAAACTTGCAAAAAACTTGCAAAAATCTGCCTCTATTTGGCGAATGCGAAAGAATGCGGCATCTGGTCATGTGATCTGAGCATGTGACACATCGCGTTCCACGAGCGGCAGCATAAAAATATAGCACAACATTCCGTCTTTCCAATAGACAATTGTCGCTAAAACTAAACGACAAATAACAATAACGATTGATATGTAAAATAGGTGGTGACATCATTTATAGCGACAGCAAGAACCTGCACAGTACAAGGAGCTTATACACGGGACCAACATAAAAGTTATCGGTGAAAGGTGTAAAACGACGAAGAATAAATATTTTTTGTACTAAAAATAGACAAGTGGGCACCAATAACTAAACACAGAATGGAATAAAGGACCGAGCGTCAGACGTCCAGCAATTCCTCATCTGCAATCTATATACCGGTTACCTACAGGATCGGTGCTGTAGGTTTGTTCTTAAGTTGAGTTTGTATGTAAGTCGAAACCGTATATTTTGTAATTGTAACTATAGAAAGAATTTTTTTGGTCTCTGTGACAATTGGATTTTAAAAATGTTGGGTTGTCATAAGAACCAGGATTAAGACTAAAGCTTCATTGCAGTCGCCTGTGATAACTGTTATAGATGATTATTGTAGTCTGAGGCTCAAGTGCAGGAAATTACCAACATCCAGAGGTCCATTTGTAACTAGGGGTCGTTTGTTCGTCCCAAATACGTCCCAATATGTAGCTCGCAACCTGTGTGGAGTCTGATCAACCCCACAGCAGGTGACTACACAACACGGGGAACACCGCAGCGGTAGATCCTGCCTGGTAAGGCAGGAGTTAATTGTTTAATGTGATGTCTTTCCATCCGCCAATCACATCTGTTCTAATATTGTATTGTAAGCTGGGATGCCATTGGAGGAGTAACCACCACCTGACCAGCGGAAGTAATAAAACCCCTGGTCAGGAAAGTTCTAGAGACAAGTTAGTCTGAGAAGGAGACCCAGCTCTCCACACAGAGGGAGAGGGAGAGAGCAGTCAGTCAGAGTAGGGAGACAAAGTAGAGCAAGAGAGCTCAGCTCACTGCCGGAGCAGCTCTGATGAGTTAGTGAGAGGAAAGGGGTATCATCCTACCTTCCAGGGTGGTATCTGAAGTAACCCAGGACAAGCTGAAGCTTCCTACTAGGACACAGCTACCTCCCAGCCTGCCCTTGCATCCAGGCTGGTGATCAATCCCTGTGGTTCCCTCTCCAAGTGCATCCCCAGACTTCTACCATTGTCAAGATTCGTTTGGCAAGTTATCCACTTTTCCTGTCGGTTCCAATAAAGAACTGTAAGTTACTTTTGTACAACGTCTGCCTCCGCCTGATCCCTGCTACTCCGGCTGTCACCATCACAGGCACCCTATACACCACACAGGGACTCATACTCCAGACCCCAAAGGGTTGCCCCAGGGAGAACCGCTATAGCAGCCTCTCCCTCATCATTTCTTGCCAACACCACCCTGCTGGAGACCTGCCAGGCTGTAGGACAGCCCTCCGGTTCCCCATACCAAGCACCGTGACACTAGCGTGCTTAGGCCGCAACCGCCAGCCACTCAGGTACTGCGGGCCCCGGCTGTCGCCAGGCCCCAAGAAAAAGGCTAGGCCCCGGTGGGGGATGTTGCAAGTGGCGTCACAAACAGGATTTCTACTTCTGTGCCTTATTCTGGCACTATAGACTGTCCTTTATTACAAATCTACTGTGCTGCCTAACCCTGCTGCCATCCGGGTTTAGGCCCAAGTGACTTTGTGCTTTTCCACATTGATATCACATTGTGATATACTGCTGCCACGTGCTGTCGAGCTCTGCTCCAGCACTCCAGAGGTTAATCCCTGTTACAGAACTCTGCCAGCTCTGCTACATCCGGACCTGCAGTGCCCGAAGCCTTTACCTCAGGGGATTGTGGTGCAGCAAGTAATTCCAGCCTGCCACTGGCTGGAACCCACAGTCTGCACGGGCTAAGCTCCGCCCCCAGCGCACATGGCGCGAATCCTGCCTCAGCGCGCTGTGGCGCAGGAGAAAATTCAGCACGCCACAGCTCCTGGCGGGAACGACTCAAGCTCCGCCCTCTAGCGCGAAAGTCTCCCGCACTGCAATGCCAGTGAGAGCCCACGAAGTACCTCAGAGTCAGCGCAGCCGCCATCCAGCATCAGAGAGGTTAACCAGCCATCTTGGATCTCCCCACATGCTGTCTCCTGTCCTGCCGACATTCCACACAGCCGCCGAAGTGAGGAACCAAGTGTCGCCCACGAGCCTCGGGCACCTCCATCTGCTGCACCACTTACTGCTGTCTCCCGTATGCAGCCTCCAATGGCGGATTCTCCACAGCGGCTGCCTCCTCCGATTCCGGCGCTCCAGAGGACCACCACAAATGTGAGTACCATGGCCCCCAGGGCCTATATCACAGTGACTGTTACTATATCTCCCTTAGCCCCGGCTGGGGGACAGTCCGGCCTCCCTGCAGAGGGACAACATCTCCCCATTAGGAGGCCCGGCTACAAAAGGGACTCTCTTAAAGGGGCCTGACCCCTTATCTAATGAGACTGACCGTCCTGCGGAGTATCCAGGACCACCTGCTAAGAGGCCCAGGCTGTCCGGTGAGAACGCCCTGCCAGCTACAGAGGTTACCAGCGCAACAGCGCCCCCAAGAGCTACGGGTCAGTCCAGGAACAACAATCCTTCAGCTGTCAACAATGAAGAAATTCCAACTCCTGCAGTAATCATCATTCGCTCCACAGCGCCCCCAGCTACAGAAGGTCAGTCAGAGAAGTGCCTGCCTCCTTCCTTTGCTGAGATGCCTGCCGCCGCAGATGACCTCCCTGCTGTTCCAGCTCCAGCTCCTGGGTGTTCCATGTCAGCAGTTCCAGTTTCTACCACCAGATGTCTTCAGGTGACAGATTTCAACACTGCTTTCTTCACCCAGGCTGATGATGTCCCTGCTGCAGTTTCTGCTCCCATGCCTGTAGCCATTGCTCTTGAGCAGCAAGAATAGTAACCCTGATGGGCTGTAGCCCTTACCAGGTACTGTGTATTTATTGTAAATAATACTTTATATTTCTTCTACTACTCCCCGTTGGGCTGAGTGCCCATATACCTTGTAGAGCCAGAGACTCTTTCCCCTATTTATTTATCTCAGTCAAGAGACTCTCCTTGAACTGCTCACCAGTATTATGTGCAACATTAGCATCCACCTCTGCTGAAGCCGAGATAACTACCAAAGGATTCTGTCCCTTTACACCCAGAGGAGACCCTTTGTTTACTGCACTTTTCCCCACATCAAGGGCTGTGCCCAGAAGATGGACTTTTCTTCAAAAGCCTTCTGAGAGACTTAGCCGGTTACTACACGGAAAAGTTGCTATTCATTTTATCGTATTGCACTTAATGCCTTCCTTTTTAGGTACGGACATTTTGCTTGCATTTTTCTATGCCTTTCCCTTTTTATACAGGAAAAGAGACATCTTGTATCCTGCTACACAAAGTAGCCTGTTCCTGTAACGTTTGCACCGCTAATGTTAGAAGATGTGTACCCATTGGGCTCCTAAGCCAATGAGTGTTTGCACACTGTCAATGTTTGTCAGTAGTTTGCACTAACCTTTTCATAGGCTTTTCAGATTGTAGTGTGGCTGTGTCGGACCGTCTCTATGTAAACCCTGACCGCTATCTAATGCCTCAAACCGAAGCTTCGTAAGTGGGGGTAGTCCGTAAACTGCGGATCCTTAGGGAACCGGGGGTGCTAAAGCTGTTGCACCTGGATGCCACTCACACAGGTGTAAGAGTGTCAGTCGGCAGGTACCTTGTACAATGTCTTATTGTGTCACATATGCCAATGTAATGCATATACACACTATATATTTGTCGCCAGGGAAGAAGTGTTCATAAACAAATATACAGGCCTTGGTGCAAGGAGTGGATTACAGTACATGACACCACACCTTTCATACTGTACAAATGTGTTTAATGGCATCAGCGACCAACTGTCGTACTTAGAATACGCATGTCCTTGTCTTAGTCCGACAACAACCCAGGTGCCTGTCTCCAGGACCATGGGAAGTGTAGGCTAAGTGCCCCAGGGAGAGCTACTCTAGCAGCCTCTCCCTCATCATTTCTTGCCAACACCACCCTGTTGGAGACCTGCCAGGCTGTAGGACAGCCCTCCGATCCCCATACCAAGCACCATGACACTAGCGCGCCTAGTCCGCAACCACCAGCCACTCCGGTACTGCGGGCCCCGGCTGTCACCAGGCCCCAAGAAAAAGGCTAGGCCCCGGTGGGGGATGTTGCATATACAACGACATGGCGTATAACAACGCTCCTATAGAGGGAATGTATACAATGACACGGCGTATAACAACGCTCCTATAGAGGGAATGTATACAATGACACGGCGTATAACAACGCTCCTCGGGGCAGGAGAGGCTGTTGTGTAGATATAAGGGTGATGGGACACATAGAAGTGATGGACGGGGCAGGAGAGGCTGTCGGGGCAGGAGAGGCTGTTGTGTAGATATAAGGGTGATGGGACACATAGAAGTGATGGACGGGGCAGGAGAGGCTGTAGAGATGGTTGTGCGTGAAAATCCCAGTAGATCAGCAGTTTCTGAAATACTCAGACCAGCCCTTCTGGCACCAACAACCATGCCACGTTCAAAGGCCACAAATCACCTTTCTTCCCCATACTGATGCTCGGGAGAACTGCAGGAGATTGTCCTGACCATGTCTACATGCCTAAATGCACTGCCGCCATGTGATTGGCTGATTAGAAATTAAGTGTTAACGAGCAGTTGGACAGGTGGACCTAATAAAGTGGCCGGTGAGTGTATATAGATTGTACATAACAAAACCTATAATACTATGTTCTACTCTTCAGTCCTATGTATCTGGGATCATCTTGAGTTGCTCTTCACATACCTGAGATGTCTGACATTGCTGGAGGCTTCTAGTGGCCACTTGTAGGTGACCTGAAGGCACCAGGCTCAGGGGAGAGGGCGATGTCATAGGGGCTGCAGTACACCCTGTGCAGGACTGTAAGACCCTTAATTATGTCCTTAGAGCTGGACAACTGACCGTCATCACCTGATCTTAAAGGGTTTGGCCACTTATTAGACAGGTCTCTGCATGTACCTGCATCACCACACAACTTCCTGTCTCTCCTTCAGTCCGTCTGTCCTGGCCTCCAGTGTGTCTATATTCTCTCCGCCCATCTCACTCGCACAGAGCAGGGGAGGGAGCAGGATGGGTCTGCAGGTCCCTCCTATTTACCAGTGTAGTATCTTTGACCACATGTCTGTGGAGCACAGAGAGTCTGCACACAGCAATAATGGAGGCATCAAGGAATGAAAATTACAGGAGGCGACAGGGTTAGCACTGGAGATTACATGTGATATATATCAGGAGATTAGGAGAGATGTATGGAGGGGACAGGGGGAGGACTGGAGGTTACATGTGATATATATCAGGAGATTAGGAGAGATGTATGGAGAGGACAGGGGGAGGACTGGAGATTACATGTGATATATATCAGGAGATTAGGAGAGATGTATGGAGAGGACAGGGTGAGGACTGGAGATTACATGTGATATATATCAGGAGATTAGGAGAGATGTATGGAGAGGACAGGGAG